>CACRXK020006850.1:0-22230 GCA_902702795.2 Paramuricea clavata | reverse complement strand
GCCCACCACATGCACTAACGCCCACCTCATTCCAAATATAAGCCCCCACCCGAATATAAGCCCACTTGTTTATCACTATTGCATTGTTTATCACTATTATCACTATTAATCACTATTATTACTATGTTTAACACTTGTTTATCACTATTACTATACTCGTTTATCACTATTACACTAACACAAAAGATTGTCCATGTATAAGACCCCCCCTCCCCCCGTATATAAGCCCCCCCCCCTTGTATAAGCCCATCAAAAATCGCTTACGAAAGTATATAAGCCCAGGGCTTATAGTCGGAGATTTGCGGTAATTTGATTGGCTACTCTACTCGCTATCTATTTGTCGTGATTATCACAGTCCCTAAACTATTTTATTTATATTTTTACCTACATAATACATTAATTGATTATTTATTAAATATACATAATTAATACATACAAAACACTGAAAACACAATACCTCATATTAAATGGCGCCATGAGTCTGACGACGTACTGCCTGTCTTTGTCGAGTTTCAATTTGGGAAGTTTCGCTGGATCAAAGTCTGGAGGAAAGTATTTCTAAATAAAAACATGAAAAATCTATTTATTCACGACTGTAAAATGGGCTATTCCATTTAATATCCGTACCCCCCTGTCGAGGATCCCTGGAATTCTTCAGGGGTAAAGGGTTTTGAGCTTGGAATTCTTCAGGGGTAAAGTGTTTTGAGCTTGGAATTCTTCAGGGGTAAAGTGTTTTGAGGTTGGAATTCTTCAGGGGTAAAGGTTTTGAGCTTGGAATTCTTCAGGGGTAAACAGTTTTGAGCTTGGAATTCTTCAGGGGTATGACAATGAAAAACATGTATCCTCGACAGGGGGGGTACGGATATTAAATGGAATAGCCCAATGTTCAAAAGCATCGCTTTCAAATTAGTAGGGCTGCTAAGACGCCAAATTTAGGCAAATCGTTCAAATTGTGATCACATTCTGAAACTTGGCACAGATACTCATTAAGATATGCGGAATATGGAATGGAAGGACTGCCCAAAATTTGAGCAGGGGAAAGTGCCTATTTCGGCCTTCAAAATGGCCGACATTCCGTATGCGCCTTGAGGAAAATTATCTCATTTAGTCATCACATCTGTGAACAAATGGACACGCTTAGCAAAAATACACGCAAGAGAAGGCTTTCAACAACATTGTATGTTGCATTGTCATGAAATTAAGGATATTTCAGAAAAACAGTAGTGCGCATGCGCAGTCACATTACCCTAAAATTTGATGTTTTACCGCTTTTCCTGAGTATATTGTATCCAGAATATATAATATAAAGAGTAAAATGTCATATAATGCGTCATAAAGTGTCATAAAAGACTCCTTCGGCTTGTGTGGTCTTTTTGGTAAAAAATAAATTACGGTAACGCTCACAAATGTGCGGGGACTTTGCCCACAAATATAAAGGAATTGCTATGTTTCAAAAGTAGGAGCTATATACTCATTTAAAGACCAAATATTAACGACGCGAAATTTATATTCTTTATGTCTGTCAGTGAGGTCCGCAATGTTAATTTTTGACTCAGCATGGTTGTTTTTGGCATTATCTAACATTTCGCTTAGTGACATCTACACAGCTCTGTATACTTCAACAAACTCTTTGCATTTCATCTACCAACCCTACATTTGGTGCACCACTACACCCTGACAACAAATCAGCGCTTCGGTCATTGGGAAACGTCGGGCATGCGGCATTGTGGCTCCAAACTTCGCCATCCTTCATTCATCCCCAATATGTGGGTTCCAGCGCTACTCTTGCGGCTTCATAAACAATTGTATCACTTTCGTGCTTGTAACGCAGATCGTTTTTACGTGTTCGTCCAATGCACCAGGTGTTGGCAGTTGGGAATATATTGTCAATGGTCTTTCCCTTGCTTATGAAAAAGTATCGCCTTGCATCGTTGACCTTGTCGCCATCAAATGTGCTGCAATAAAGAGCTGCAACAAATTGTTTCAAAAGATCACTGTCTGCTTTACATATATTATCTTCCGACGTTGCTCCTCTGAATGATTTTTTGCAACGCTGAATGATTTATTGCCTTTACCTTTCAACGATGATGTGGTATCAGCCACTTAATGCGTAGAAAAATAGGAACGCGGTTAAGCGATGGAAGTTTGAGGTCCTAAGGATGCTGCAATTTTGCGGATTGGAACGTTCCTTACTCCAAACTCAAGCTATAGTTTTTTTGAGGCTGTGGATTCTGTGGAAAGCTCCGAGTGCAAAACAACAATAACAACGTCACAGTCTACAGTCTTGACCAAAACGTGTGGACAGAGTTCAGCGACATGTTGGACATGGAGACATATACGTTTATCGGCTTCTTTGATGTTGCATGGCATCAACAATCCAAGATCTACATCCTGATTCGCCACAACTCTGTTATCTAGAGACCCCAGGAATAGTCCACGTGTATCAATGCTTTCAACCAGTAAAAATAGTTCCGTTTTGTTTTCACCTTATTTTCAAATGTCATCCTACCGAAAATAAAATATCATCTAAGGTCAGCTAATCAACTTGGTTTTTTGATAGGTACTTTAAGGGCAGTTTAAAGTCTGGTATGCGGTCAAACCGTGGTTCTGGTGTTAGGAGGCTCGTGAAAGCAACGGGAGTATGCCAGACAATTAGTCAACGATTCTTAGATGCGACGAAAACAAAACGGAACTGTTTTCCTTCTTCGTTAAAGTACTGATTGAAAGCATTGATACACGTGTACGGGGTCTCTAGACGGCAGGGTAGTGGCGAATCAGGATGTAGATCTTGAATTATTGATGCCGCAGATAAACGTATGTTTGTCCATGCACAACGTGCTGCTAAACTTTCTCCACGCGTTTTGGTCAAGACTGTAGACAGTGATGTTGTTGTTGTTGCACTCAAAGCTTTCCACAAGATCCACAGCCTCCAAGAACTGTGGCTCAAGTTTGGAGTGGGAAGCATTTGAAGTACTTTCCAATCCACGTAATTACCACACCACTAGGACCTCAAGCCTCTTTGTGATACCACATCAGCGTTCAAAGGTAAAGGCAAGAAATCATTAAGCGAAACATGGAAACAAATACCCAGCTTGACTCCCGTGTTTGAACGAGTAGCAACGTCCGAAGGTAAGATATGTGAAGCAGACAGTGATCTTTTGGAACAGTTTGTTGCAGCTTTTTATTGCAGCACATTTGACGGCGAAGAGATCAACGATGCAAGGCGATACCTTTTCGGGTATCAAGGGAAAAATAATTGACAAGGAAGGGAAAAATAATTGACAACATACCCCCAGCAACTGCAGTGGCATAGCCAGAACGATAATTGGGGGGGGGGGCATATTCATATATTCGTGTTTACATACCATAAAAACAATTGATTTCAAAAAAAATTAATAAAGCAGAACACGAATATATGAATATGCCCCCCCCCCCGATTATCGTTCTGGCTACGCCACTGAACAACTGCTGCATTGAACGAACACGTAAAACGATCTGCGTTACAAGCACGAAAGTGGAACAATTGTCCAGAAGCTGCAAGAGTAGAGCTGGAACCCACACACTGGGTTCCCGCCAGTCGATGCCCGATGTATCCTAAGTGACTAGTGAAGAGCTGATTTGTTCTGTGGTTGGTAGATGTAAATGCAAAGAGAGTGTATGGAGCTGTGTGTTTGTCAAGCGAAATATTAGATAATGCCAAAACACCCGTGCTTAGTTAAAAAGTAACGTATGTGGACCTCGCAGACAGACGTAAAGAATTTCAATTTCGCATTGTTCACATTTGAACTTCAATAGACACTTCCCGAATTTGCTTGAGTGCACACGAAACAATAGCTTGGAATCGAGGCGGACAATGTAATCATTGTAAATAAGTAGTTATTTACAATGATTACATTGTCCGCCTCGATTCCAAGCTATTGTTTCGTGTGCACTCAAGCAAATTCGGGAAGTGTCTATTCCCTTATAATTGTGGGCAAAGTCCCCATACGTTTGTGAGCGTTGCCGTGATTTATTTTTCACCAAAAAAGAACACACAAGGCGAAGGTGTGTTTTTGATAGCAAGAGCTACCGTAACATTTCAATATTTCAAATGTTATCACAGTTAAGGTATGTGTAAGTTGCTAAAATATTATCTTTGTTGCTGCCAAAACAAACAGCATGCATTAACAGATAGCAAAATATATCCAGGAAAAGCAATAAAACATTCGAATTTCAGGGAGATGTGACTGCGCATGCGCACTACTGTTTTTCTGAAATATCCTTAATTTCATGACAGTGCAACATTATAATATTGTGGAAAAACTTGTTTAAGCCTTCTCTTGCATGCATGTGTACTAGGCTTGTTCATTTGTTCACAGATGTGATGATTAAGTGAGATAATTTTCCTCAAGGTGCATACAGAATGTCGGCCATTTTGAAGGCCAAAATAGGCACTTTCCCCTGCTCAAATTTTGGGCAGTCCTTCCATTCCATATTCCGCATATCTTAATGAGTATCTGTGCCAAGTTTCAGAATGTGATCACAATTTGAACGATTTTTTGTCTTAGCAGCCCTACTATTACGAAAGTATATAAGCCCAGCCCCAGGGCTTATAATCGGAGGTTTACGGTAGGTTCTGACGAAAAAAATGCACAAGCATTCTCCTTCTACGTCATATAGACTCTAGCTCGGCATTCGCCATTAATAGTCACAATCACAATGACGCTGATCGGCCTGATCATTGTCTGTATTTGGAAGCAGTATTCTATTATCCTTAATAAAGCCGGACTTTTTACGTTATCTTGATACATGCCTAACCCAAATCCAATGCTGTATTATGCTGTATATTAAAGGGGAATCCCAACTACAAGGCGATTGATTCCTACTAGAGGGCTTATAGCCGCATTTCTCGCACTTGCTCCGCATTTCTCGCGCTATGCCTATGTTTATTAATGTTTTCCTAATTTTTGTGTCTCGAATCGATGCCCAAGTTAAAATTCCTCACCACAGTTTATGTGTTTAGGAAATGTGTCTAAGTTTCATCTAAATCTTTGCGAGTGTATATTACACTAGCTTCAGTGTTGTTTGTTTGTCCAAAAAATTGCACTTGAGCACATCTGTTACCCTTTGGCTCTGTGAGTCAAGCCCGAAAATGGCAGGTTTTATTTTCATGCATGCATTATCTATTGACTATTATACCCAACTGATTTAGCTCATGACGAGGTTATTAATTAAATTTTGATCGTCTCACTCCAAACACTCACTGTGTTATCACAAATGATTTAATCTCGGGGTGTTAAATGAGCTGGAACTGAATCAGCTGGACATTAATAATTATCTTGAATAATTTTTAGCACGTATTTTGGATATTGTATCTATTTTGGTACTAATCTATTAATAAATATCTGAATATCATTGATAATGATATGTAGATCTGAGGGCAATGGGAGGTTATCTGGGGGGGAGGCCTTATCTGACGAGAAGGCAGGTGTGGCTGTTATCAGATCTGAAGAGGGCAAGGTGGGGGCAGGGTTATCATCCCAGGCCCCAGGGCAGGTGTGAATGTTTTCACTAGATCTGAAGAAGGCAAGGTGGGGGCAGGAAGGTTATCATGCCAGGCCCCAGGGCAGGTGCGAATGTTTTCACTAGATCTGAAGAAGGCAAGGTGGGGGCAGGGTATCATCCCAGGCCCCAGGGCAGGTGTGAATGTTTTCAGACCTGAAGAGGGCAAGGTGCGAGTGAAGTGGGGTTATCATCCATGGATAGGTGTGGATGTTTTCTAAATAAATTTGTCTTGGCATAACACAGTAGAAGCCTTGGCATATATTGGGCATATTGTTTACAACATTTTCTTACAGTTTAAGCCTTGGTGAACAAGACTATATGTGTTACCACTTCTGATTTTTGCTTTGGAGCCGAAAATTTGAGAATCTTAAAATTTTGCCCATTAAATTACTATGAGGGCAAAAAATGTAAAATCTCAGGTTTTCTTATATGAAAAATAAACTATATCACTAGAAGTTCTCAAAAAACTATACATGAGATAATTAAAAGACTAGTGCAATTTTTCAAACGGGTTTTGAATTAAAGATGGTTAAAGTTTAGTTGGCAAAATGCATGGCACAATTTGGTCATTTCCACATTTTTTAGCATTAAAAACTCGAAAGTCGAAATAGGATTTGAAAAACATAGAACTTGCTTAATTGTCTTATATATAGTTTTTTGCAAACTTTCTAGTGGTATGGTTTATTTTTCGTATAAGAGAACATGAAATTTTACATTTTTTGTCATCATAGTAATTTAATAGGCAAAATTTTAAAATTCTCAAATTTCCAGCTATAAAGCAAAAATCAGAAGTGGTAACACATATAGTCTTGTTCACCAAGGCTTAAACTGTAAGAAAATGCCTGGTACCAGCTTCTAACATCACGTTGCCATCAAACTGCATAAAGTGATGACTTGGCCAGGCATCTACTATGACTGCAATCATTATAGTACACACTAATTAACATTTAGCACTATATCAAACCAATCTCCATCCTCATTGGTTGAAATAATTACCATGGAAGAAGAATAAAATTTAAGGCATGTATATTTGTATAAAAAGCTAAATTCTGGTTTAACCCAATGAGTGACAGCACTCTCCCTCTGATGACTAAAATCATCTGGCATTAGACAGAGTAAAATAATAAAGTAGGGTGCATCTGCACACATTGTCACTTGAAGGATTAATAGCATTATTTATAAAAGTATTGTTATGGCACTGTGCTGTGTAAAACATTGGCGATTCTATTTTGAGTCAATTTTTCTTATTGTGGGCTCCACCGCTCCAGAGTGGGAACAATAAAAATGTCACCACACAAACTTCAACACTTCAAGTGAAGGCCCTTCATATGGAAATTTATAGTGGTATATTTTCATCTATTCTTTCAACAATATTAACATATTTTGTAATGTAGTTTTCTAGTTATGTTAATATAAACTTCTAGATGAAGGTGTGAAGAATGACTAAATTCTTGTTATAGTTTCTCAGGTACTTTCATTCTATAATCCTTAACTTTATACCACTGTCCATGTGCATGAACATCCTGAATAAGGATTATTGGGTGAGGTTTTACAACATGGATATTGAACAGGTAGTGAGAATAACAACAGAAAGTTGTGGATTGAAACGGAGTCAACTATGTGAAAAATACAAGCAAGACATCAACTCTTGATATTGAAGTTTTGCTTGTATTTTATATCCATGGATATTAAGCCACAACAGATTAATAATAAAGTTTTTATACTTTTTACTTGCATCGCACGACTGAGCAAGGGCCTTTCACCTCTGAGATTCTGGCGTTGATTCTTGCTGCAGACTCAAAACATTAATGTAAAAAGAGTCAATGCTCTATTGAAAGTCATGGGTTTTCTCCGGGTATTCCAACAGGGAATTTTGACAGGGTGGGTTTGCTCCAAGATGAGAAATGAGTCTTAATGGCTGAGGTGCCCTTAGACTCTTGACTCGATCAAATCACAGTGAAATCGAGCTGTGTCCTTTGTAATTCAATTTAGCTCAAGTAAAGATGATCAGCACACTCTCACTTACTTACTTATCATTTTATAACTTTGTCTAATGCTTGACAATTTTAGTCACAAATGGGGAGAATCATACTTGTAATGATTATTTTAATTACAGTATTTTCCATCATCTTTAATCTATAACATGCTAGCTAGCATACTAATACCTTTCAATGATATCAAATTATATTTTGAACAAACAATTATAAATAAACACCAATGAATCAAAAAATTTAACATTTTCACGATCGAATACTTCAAATTTTACCGTAAGTGAATTACTGAAATACCTAGCTAAAGCGAAATATAACCGGGGAAATTGAAAAAGAAAACACAATATTAAGTACCTGTAACAGTACGCTAGAAACAATATAGTAATATAATGTTCCTCAAAGCAAATATTGTATTGAAACAACGCAACGTTAACATTTATTACTATAGTAATCGGAAAGTCAGAAAAATTAGAAGGGTTTTAACTTCTATTACATGTAAACACAATATTTCGAATCTCCGGATTAAAATTCATAGCAAAACATTTGATCAGGCATTTGTAAACAGAATTTTTTGAACTATAAAATGTAAGTCAAAAATAGAAGCAAGCTTGTTGATAAGATACTTGTGTCCTGCTTTATATGGCTTTTATTCAAACTATAATATTCGACTACGTCTGAACATATTTTGTGAATCGATCGGTAAACGAAGTTAGATCAACATTTGAACTTACCTGCGGAGTTAAGAAGACAAAATAGAATTATTATCGCAAACATATCGTATCCTTTAACCACAAAACGGCTTCTTTCTCATCAATTATGTAGTCATAGTTAGTACAGTGATAATCCAAACTTATAAAAGGTGAAAAACTTTGTCTTCGAGCAAGGAATGCGTCAACATGAACGAAGCTTGAATATTTGTAAACTATTCCTAACGACGGAAATAAACTTTCAAATATTTCCGGACAGCTAACCAATTACACAACAGGACATGCACCACGTGATTTAAAACTTGCAGCATAATTTATTCAAGAATAACAAATTGTGCCTAATTTGCATATATGTAGTACCAGAATTCCCGTCACCACCGCAGACACGCTATTTGAGGCAATCTGAAAAAATCAACAACAAGATATTTGGCTAAATTAATGCATTCACAGTGATTCACTTTGTCCTTCGCAGGCTTCACTTGACAGGTTTGATGTGAAGATGCATTCACAGTGATTCACTTTGTCCTTCGCAGGCTTCACTGACAGGTTTGATGTGAAGACACTAGACTGATCTGGACTAGTGGGCTGGAGTGTCAACTTTTATTTTTTTACATTGTTTTTTCAAGAAACTCTTTCTTCCATGAGTTGTTCAACCATCTAGATCTTTTCAATCCAATTGCAGGTGAGATCCGAGAATAAAAACGACAGCCACGTCACAAGTAATGCTCCACATCTTTTTCTAGCTGACTCCCACATGTAGCATACCGACAAATAAAGTCAGCAAAATTTGACAGCTTGCACCGCCGTCGACCATAATGGGCGTTACAGTCGGAAGAAGTCTAGTCTGTCTTCCTATTATTTTCCTGAGCTCTATATAGCTTCTGCGTCAGTGTTTGTTGCTGAATCAAAGGCCATCAAATCTCAACTTCAATAAAGTCAATACTTATAGGAGCAAGGAAATTGATATAATGCGTAAGGTTGAAGAGTTTTGTGGATGGAATTTCAACGGCCAGTATTTTGAGTTTACACTCCGAAATGTCCGACTACAAAACCCCGTATTCTTCAATATTAGTTTAGTTTAATTGAGTGAGGTGCCCAAAAAACCCCCGATATTTACATATACATGAACTTGGGGTTAGAGCTCGATCAGTTCAGAGCGCTGCAGCGGATCGCAGAGCGGCAGGTTCGATTCCAAATTTCTCGAGTGCCCAAAATAATCCTAAAAGTGCAAGATAAGAGGGCTACTCATTCTTGATCTGGGTCAAATGGATTACCAAATCTTTTATTTTGTTTCATTTTCTCATTCTGATTTGCTACAATTACGGCCATAGTGCGAAAGCCACGGCACGGCGTAGAAATGAGTAAAAACAGTGTATTCCACTATCTCATGTCAGATTTTCTAAAGAAACTCTCAGCAATGTTCGGTAAAGGCCAAAGCAATTGAAGTATTTTAGATGACAATGCGGGAATGCGTAAAAACCATAAAAAATGATCATCTTCGGAAATCATGCCTAAGCCGATTCGTCAGCAACTTTTCACACCAGCGGGGGGTGAGAAGATCATACATGCCCCGCGTCGTTTTTAATGTCATAAGTACGTTTACCATTTGTCCTCTAAAGAATGTGTTTAATTAAGGCCATAGTGGAGTCGTGTTGCGAATTATAATGTAGCGGCTGCATTTATTCAGGGTACAATATTAGACTACGACCATTGTTCTTATTAATTAGTGCTTTCCCTCACTATCATGTATTCTAATGTTAAAGTACTATTTAAAAAACGAGCAGGAGTGTTTTATTAGGTTTAAAGGCACGAGCGCCCAGCGCGAGTGGCTTTAGACCTAGTAATAAAACACGACCTGTGAGTTTTTTAAATGACTTCAAAAACGTTTGCATAATAAGTCAAATCTTTATATAAAAATCTTTATATAAAAATCTTTATCTAAAAATCTTTATATAAAAATCTTTATATAGTTTACATAACAATGGTCTTTT
Source organism: Paramuricea clavata (assembly GCA_902702795.2). Classification (NCBI taxonomy): domain Eukaryota; kingdom Metazoa; phylum Cnidaria; class Anthozoa; order Malacalcyonacea; family Plexauridae; genus Paramuricea; species Paramuricea clavata. The sequence continues at coordinate 11,997 of CACRXK020006850.1, read as the reverse complement.
GTTAAAGCGTTCTTTAGCTGGTATAAAGACGTATGCACGTGACAAATTTCTTGCTCAAGATTGGATAATTGCTTCATGAATTATTAATGAGTTTTTGAAGCCGTTTAACTATAAACTCGGAGGTCAGAGCTCGCAGGTCGTGTTTTATTAGGTCTAAAGCCACTCGCGCTGCGCGCTCGCGTCTTTAAACCTATAATAAAACACTCCTGCTCGTTTATTAAACAGTACATATATTCAGGTTACAATATTAGACTACGACCATTGTTCTTATTAATGCTTTCCCTCACTATCATGTATTCTAATGTTAAAGTTGAAATATATTTGGAACACTCATCAAACCTCTATTTTGTTCATTTAAAGTTTTACTTTAATTGTCCCTTGCATGCGAATCGTTTTCCTTAATAAAGTATTTGTTCAATATTGGTCTCCAAGTCATCAATGATTAAAAACTGTTTAAAATTTTCTTTTTGTTATGCCTTACTCTAACAGACTCAATTCCTTCTATAACTTTCCGCTGTCTTAATTTATATTCATTTCTCAATATTCGCGTGTTCTCTGCAAGTCTATTTCTTCCTTACACTCTATACTGTGCCTTGCTAAATCTCCATCTTCTTTCCCCATTCGTTCTTCTTCAACCGCTATCCTTCCATTTCTGATATCCTCGTTTGTTCAGTAATCTTACTTTGCTCTCGTGTTCCACAATTTCGACCTTTCTCCTCAGTGGCATACACCGCTTTCTTGCATTTACATCATGGGGATCTCGTAGACAACCGACTTTTGTTTTTCGCCAAGCGGTTGTTGAGCCCTGCCTTTAACTCCTTTATTTTATTTCCTGGCTTAAATGTTGTCAGTCTGATAAACCCTGGAGTTGTCGGATAAGCCCTGGATGTAAGGGTACAATTATCATTCCTCGATAGCTCTTGCTCTTCCGACTCGTTCCTTTCTCGTTTATCTTCTTGCATGTATTCTCGAACCTTCTGTCGTTCCATAATTTTGTACCTCTATACTTAAAAGTTCTTTGTCCAGTACAAGTCCGAAACTTTGGGATATCTAAATTTTCATTACTTCTTGCATTACGATCGTGAACTTGGTCTCTTTGTTTGAATTTATCACAGAGATATGAAGGAGCTTGGCCGTTTATACATTTAAACATTAATAGTGTATCTCTGCGGTACTACAAGTGTTCCGAGTTTAATTGGTAGCCATCCAAATGCACTTAATTGTTGGAGATATATGATCAAACTTCTGTACACCCGATATTATTCTGGCAGCATAATTTTGATTTAATTGGATTTTGTCTATATTAATACCTTCTGATGTATTAGACCATACGGATGAACAGTAATTGAAGTACACATTGTACCAATGTATATATCTATAATCATAGCGAGGGTCTTCTTGTCAAATAAATGTTTCACCCTATTGATTTGGCCTAGTTTACTGAATACAAGAAGACGATAAGGCCTGAATATGCATGATTATTGTAATTAAGAGAGAATCGAGAAACATACCAAATTGTGGTAATCGTAAGTTGCACTCTACCGAAAACTCAAGGCATCGCAGTAACGGATATTTTGTTGGAAGCAATAGACAAGAAGCAACTATAGATTATTATATCAATCAAATCAATTCAATTCAATTCAATCAAAAGCTTTTGATAGTGTTCAACATGCTATAAATAATGGACTTAGGAGTAACATTAGAAGTCCTCAATTGGTTCCGGCAAAAGCTACTTGTCTAATAGATCACAATATGTTCGTTTTGGTACTGCAACACTCGACGTATGCTGCCTTAGAACATGGAATCCCTCAAGGCTTAGTGCTTTCGCCATTTCTTTTTAATATTTATACCGATAGCCTGCCATCAACCACTAAATCATGTAATCTAGAATCATTTGTGGACGACTCGAATAGTTTTCTAACTTTTCCCGTATGCAAATGCCGAAGGGTGACGAAGTAATTGCCGAAGGAATTTAAGGTTATTTCATTGTGCGCCTCGGGAAAAAAATTGCCGAGGCAAATTCGAAAATTATCGAAAGACTTCGGCAATTATTTGCCGAGGCAAAAATAGTTAAATTATGCCCTCGCAATTGGACCTTTATTGCTGTGAGATTGAAATTGTATATCTTGAGCAACGAATGTTTATGGTGCTAAAATAAATAAATGATTTGGTAGAATAAACTTTTGGTAGCATTTTTTTAGTTTAAATAGTTATCTTAAACATATGAATCTTAAACATATGAAAATAATGTTAACACAATAGATAAGATATAACCCTATCGTGCGCGAAACATGGGCCAAACTTTAGACACCCTTAATTAAGCCTTAATTAAGGTCCATAGATAGATAGATAGATAGATAGATAGATAGATAGATTTTATTTTGGCATACTTCGAAACCCGGACCGGACTCGGACCCAGACTCGGACTCGAAGAAAATCCGGACTCGAGAAAAACCCGGACCCAGACTCGAAGAAAATTCGGACTCGTGTTTAACAAAACCCGGACTTGACTTTTGAAAACCCGGACTCGAAATAGACAAAACCGGATTCAAAACAAGGACTATAATAATTCGCGGGTAAATGGATTTGTGCTCTTGCGCGGGTGCCCCTTTCTCTTCTCGCTTTTGTATATAATAAAATACTTTATTTCAAAAGCAATAAGCTTTGGTTTCGAAAGATGTAGATTTTTTTTCTTCTAGTGACTCAGTGTTGTGCGTTATCTGAGGATACTAATCAGTTATCATACTATATGGTTCCTAACAAAATAATCACTATATAGCCTACCTAAACAAATAATTTATTTAGCCTTATACATACTTACTTACCTACTTAATTTAAAAATTTATTTAACCACGCTGACCATAGCAACATATTTGTAAAATACATACTCCTGCGAGTAGCTAAATAGTACCCTAGCCGACATAAATAAAATTAATAACTGAAATCTGACTCAGCAGCTGGGAATGTCTTGTCTGTAAACCATCTCGTTACACGATTGCTGCCCAAGGGTAAAATATATCCTCAACATATTTGACCTCACTATAGGCAAAATGACACGAAAAATAACAGGACTTCAATCAATCAAAAGTAACTTCCACCAATCGAAAAGAACGCCGGAAAAGTACATCTGATGTTGAAGGCAAATGAAGGTGTCGCGGCAACCGCGCCTAAGTACCGACTGTGAAGTAATTCGAGCGTTGTGCGGATCATAAATTTGATATATAAATCATGCTCTCAAATAGTTGGACAAGAACGCTACTGGAAACACGTTTATTTTCTCAATTTCGTTAAGATAAAGTCCATAAACACGAATTGAACACCCGCAATTATTCCGTTTATCAAAAATAGTAGAAAACACATCACAGTGAAAGCAACAGCCGCGGCCGACAGTGAAATTCGCGTTGGATGGTTGGCGTAAATTTGATATTGAGACTTTCTCGTTAGGCAATGCGTTCATCAATTGCCCCATATGCCTTGCATACAACCGCGGCTCGATACTGACAATGAAGTTTGACAATAAATCAAGTTAACGTTATTTTGAGAGTCAACAATCAACATGCTACCCTCTAGCTACTTGTAGATCGTTGTGCATCAATACATTTTAGTTTTTAATAACTTAGTAAGTGCCTAAATGATTTGGTTCCAGTATATCTAAGTGATTATTTTGTTAACAGCAGAAGAATAAAAATATCGAGATAAAGATATAAAGAGATCATCGTTCATCATGTTACTAATTATTAAACCTTTCCAAAAAACCTTTGCATTTTCGTGCACAGAGTCCTTGTTTTGAATCCGGTTTTGTTTATTTCGAGTCCGGGTTTTCAAAAGTCAAGTCAGGGTTTTGTTAAACACGAGTCCGGATTTTCTTCGATTCTGGGTCCGGATTTTTCTCGAGTCCGGATGTTCTTCGAGTCCGAGTCCGGGTCCGAGTCCGGTCCGGGTTTCGAAGTATGCCTTTTATTTTGATACGCTAACTACGTCAATTAAAAACATTGATTTCCACGAAGGGCGTGTGTTCAAAAAGTTATTAGTATATATAAGTGTAATGTTGTTATGACTCTTATGGAATCAAATAAAAGAAAATAGAAATAATCTAACTGTTCCAATTGACAAAATTGACAATATAGACAACTAACAAAACATATAGATAACTATTTACAATAAAGGATATATATATATGTATGTATAAATATATTATTTAGTAACATGAGCAGCAATTTTTCTTTCAAGTAGAGACTGGGACCTAATTCCTCTGAATTCTTTAGGCACTGAGTTCCATACTTTTGCCCCATTAAACATAAAACTCTTTTTCATGCTATTTGTGCGGGGCTGTGGCAAAACGAGTGTTGTTTCATTGTCACGGAGACAGTAATGTGTATTCTCATTCATACACTGCACCGGGCGCGATTTGACAACGCGACGCGATTTTTTAGTTTTTGAAAGTTAATAAAACAGCCAATGAGAGCAAATTTTAAAAGATAGTTATACCAAATAACTCAAAATGTTCTAACGCTTCTAAATATTTGGAAAATTTAAACTAGAATCAAACTTATCGTTGAGTGAAAATCGAAAAATCGCGTCGCGTTGTCGAATATCGCGTCCGGTGTGTACGAACCTTTAAGGCCCACACAAACCGGACGTGATTCGGCAACGCGTGACGCGAATTTTCAGTTTTCAACAAATAAAACCGTCAACGGATAAAAATTTTACAAGATATGCAGACCAAATAGCTAAAATTGCTTAAGTGGTTGCGAATATTTGAAAAAAATAAATTAATTCCGTACATAAAGGCTCTTTGTAAATTGCAATCATTCAAATCTTGCAGGTTAGTGTAAATAGCGCGCAACATTTGACTTTTAGTTTAACCTTAGTTAATATTAAGTTTAGGGCCCGGCGACATTTTCAGGGGGGACGCAAGAGGGTGGGGGTGTAGGGGTTGGGACACCACTACTCTTGAACGAGTCGGCTAGTTGTTGCCACTTGCCAGTTCATTCGTCAAACATTGAGCTGTTTGGATATGGATCGAATTATCGAATTGAATTATCTGACTAACACCGAACGTGAATTTATATATCAGTAACTAAATACTCCAACTACAATCTTGGGCAAAAAAAGTTTGGCAAAACTTATTTAATCTTATTCTTTCTTGTTCTGTTGTCTTATTTTCCGTCATATAGGCAGATGACTACTTTGTATCAAATCTTAGGCACGCTCGTCCCTCCCCCTATATCAAATGTTGCTATTTTCGGTTAAATCTTCAGGGAAAAACAAGTGTATTGGCGCAAACAACATTGATATTGGGAGAAGGGAAATAGAATGACATTTTTGCCATATTTTTTGTCCAGGATTGTAGTCAGGTGAATATCTTGAAAATGTGCTCTATCGAGTCATAGCGGGTAATTTAAAAACTCAAAACAACCCATCATCCTATGTAAATGCAGACGACTTGGTTTTTGACAGCGGTCATGGCTAGAAACAGTTGTTGTGGGTGGTTAGGTTTTAATCGTTGAGGTAGTCATTTGAAATCTTCGCCAGAAAGGAGGAAATGCTATTTCATTCTAGATTTCAAAATTTTACCGGGAGAGCATTAATTCCCCCGGACCCAAGAGCGTCGGAAGGAACCCAGGGGAGCGGGGGCAGAATCTCGAAAAAGGGCATGTTCACCTGACCGTCAAACAAGTCTAACAAAAATTTTAAATTAGTATAACAAACCGTCTGGTTTCATATTCATGGTCATTGAATTAATATATGTTACCGGAAATGTACAGACTCACAATAATAATAACAAACTTGTAGATTTATTGATATCTTCCGACGTATAACTGCGCCGTTGTTCGTTTACTGTCACACGGCAGCCCTCTCGTTCCCTCGTAAGCATATAGGGAAGCGGGGCAACTGCCCTCCTTGCCCCGTGGTTCCGGTGTGACAGAAAAATCGGCCCTTCTCAAAAGGGAGGCGAATATTCTAGGATATTCTCCCCCCGGGCGAAATCCCTAGGAATACCGCCTCCCCGTTAGGAAATCTCCCCCTCCCCCATAGAAATTTTGATCCAAAAACAAAACGATTGCGAGTTGAAAATAGTGTTGAAATGCAATTTATTTAATTTCTTACAGTGAGGAGGCAAATTACACAAATGTTTTATCGGCGGCAGAACCATTCATCTGGTACATTTAGGTTAGGGTCATAAGTCTCATATTCTACACATTTCAAATGAAACTATTGCCCACAGAGATCGCATGAAATCATATTGTGACGTCATGCTCATATACGCATTGCTCGTCACCGTCTTCAAGTTCTTCAGTATTAGTTTGATCTGGCCAATCTGGACCACTGTGTCATAGTATACTGTCCGCTAGTTCTGAATGGTTTATTCCTCTTGATCAAGGTATGTCAGCTGGATTATCTCCAGTGTCGCCAAGAATTCGGGCTTACCAGACTTCGGATTTCCTTGGTTCGGTTCTGCAGGAACTGTTTCCACTCCCGATCTTCATGCTTGATCCAGAACAACGCTACTTTCGAATCAGTCCAGCAAACTGAATCTTGCAATTGTAACTCCAGACGTATGGCCTCCTCCACTTCTTTTATTACTTAAAAGTAATCTTGCAAGGATGAGACAGGATAACAGTTCAAGTCGAGGAATAGTTTGTTTGTCAATGGGGGTGACTCTTGTCTTGGATGCTAAAAATCTTCCGCGAGTACTGCTGGCAGTTCTAATTACCAAACAGGTCACCGTGGCATATGACATTTTTGATGCATCACAGAAACCATGGATGGTGGAAGAAATTACTCTTTCGCTTATATTATAGAAATAGCAACGGGGAAGAAGAATGCGTTTCATCTTAGTTGTAGTTCTGCAATCCTCATAGTCGGATTTGAAATATTCAGGTATTTGTATGTCTTTCACACCGCAGCTTAAATATACAGTAGCTTTATTCAGAGTCAGTAGCTTTATTCAGCCAACCAACCTTACTTTCACATAGCTCTTGGAACATTTGTATAAATTGGACAGTTATTGGCGACATATATCCCAACGGGGCGTACAATTTAGCGGAGAGTCGAACGATAGTTCGCTTCGTGGGTTCACAGTTTTTGGCCAATTCAGCTATGCCACTTAAGTAAAAAACAAGTTGATCTTCAACGAAGTTAAATTTACACCAAGAACTCGTTGTTCACTTTCAGATGTTGTGGGTTCAGTACCAAGCGTGATCTTTGAATATGTCTCATCTTCATCGACAGCGTCAGGTTGTTTAGAGTTGTGACTTGTGCTAATATCCTTTGCCAGCTTGCTGGATAACGTAGATTCGTTCCTTTCAATCTGCTCCATCAGCCCTGGCGAATTAGTAACAAACTTTCGTACATTGAAACCCCCTTCAGCCAATCGGAGCTTTGCCTTCTTATACAACATGTAAACAGAGTCATCGTCATTTCCACCAGAATTCAAGTCATCGACGTAAATGGCTCGTAGAAATGCATCCACAAATTTGGGGTCTTCACAACGGTACTGTTCGATGTGGTGTCTTATGGTGGCGTTGAGCAAAAACGTACTGGACGACACCCCAAACACGACCCGGGTGAATCTGAGGGTGTTCACTCCATACGTCGTTGAACCATAAGAACCTTAGGACGTTTCGATCTACCTTTGCGACAGATACCATAAGAAACGCCTTTTCGATATACCCAGCTAATATCCATGATGTCCCGTGCCATTGCAGTCATTCAGGGACGAACCACTCGATTTTGCCGAAGCATCATATACTATTCTCAGTTTTGTGGTTTGCTTGTCTTGCCTTATCACGGCATGGTGGGGCATGTAATGGACCTTTCTCGTTTCACCAACATCTTTCTTATCAACTGTTTCTACAATTCCTCGATTCAACTGATCCTTGATGACAGCATCGTATTCTTTAAGTACTTCTGGGTCCCTTTGTAATCGTTGTAGTAAGCTCATTAATCGTCGGCGACTCATCTCATAATTATCGGGTAGAATTTGGTGCTGTTCCTTCCATGGAAGATTTACCTCGTACCGTCCATCCTTGAATGCAATGGTGCTCTCGAATTCGTCATGTACCGACGTTTCTTGCTTCAGTACGCCAAGTAACTCTAAGTCCCAGAAAGTTCTCAGATCCTTTTCAATTCTTTGGTTCTAGGTTTGGGTAGCAGGTAGGTGATGTTGCACATCTTAGGACATGTGTAGTGGCTAGGTTCGTAGCGGGTTTGGAGATTGGCATCCGCTCATCTTCGACTGGACCAGAAAGAACCCATCCCAATCTTATATTGACTGCTGTTGGACCATTTCCTCCCCTTCTAACGTCTCCTGTCACAAGATCCCAATACTGGTCGCATCCAATGAGAACATCGACTTCTGAATTGTCTATCCCTGTTGAACCATCAGCCAAATTCAGGTCTCGCAAATGATCATAACTTTGTTGGGCTTGAGAAGTAAACTGATGTTGCAGTGGCAATTTTAAATAAAGATCTAAATAAGATTTCTTAGTGGTCTGATCAGTGGTTGGTGACCATGAACACGTCTAAAACCCAATCTATGACATTTTCGAATAAGAGAGAAAGGGTAACTCACCCAGTGCTTTCAATGTGAAGGTGTGATATAGCAGAAGTTAATATTCATACCCAGCTTGATCTCGTTTTTCAAAATAATGTATCATGGAATAGTTATGCACTTTCTATCTACGAAAAAGCTTCTAAACGCTTAAACTTGTATTAATAGATCAACTCTTGCTTGTTTATATAAGAGCTTGATACGTCCAATTATGGAGTATGGGGATCTTATATGGGATAATTGTACCGTTGGTAAAAGCGACCTTCTTGAAAGTGTCAAATATGAGTCTGCTATAAAGTCGTTACTGGGGCCATAGCAGGTACTAGTGCAAAAAGTCTTCGTGAAGAACTTGCTTGGGAGGAGTTGAACATCAGAAGAAAAATTCATAAATTATCTCATTTCTACAAGATAGTTAATAAATCTATTGCCCCGTTCCTAGTAGATTTCTTACCGATTTTGGCAGTAGTGCCTAACTACTTTGATTTGTACTCGAGTATATAAAAGTAGAAGTAATTAGCAATAAAACGACTTGAGTAAGATTAAAAAGTACTGGAGACAAAACGTACTTAAGTAAAAAGTACAAAGTATCCTTAAAAAATACTTGAAGTACAAAGTAAAAGTAAAAGTACTATTGTCTATAGCGTGTAGGGGGGGGGGGACTACTCCGATGGATTGACATACAAAAGACACAAAACAACACACGTATTATATGCATGTACCATAATATACAATATTTCACGGCATAGTCTACTTTCCAAACCTCGTTGAAGATATAAGAAATCCATTAAATAAATAATGCTTATACTGTAAGTAAGCCACAAATGAGAGATATCAGACGAATGTAGAGGTTCTATCACCTATCCCAAAATTAAAATAAATCAGGAATAAATCACGTAAAATTAAACAATTGTGAGAAAGTAACGAAATACTTCGCCACAAAATGACTGAAATAACGAAGTAAAACGTTACTTCTTAAAACGGCTTCGTTCCAAATAAAAGTACTCCAGAAAAAGTTTACTTTGTTACATGCTGACTTCTCAAAAATAGTACTCAAGTACAGTAACGAAGTACATTTACTTCGTTACTTGACACCACTGGATTTTGGTGAACGAAAGATCTTAGATTTCCTTACGAACTGGCCAAAATATTACTGAGTATAGATGTAGAACTGAAAAATTCAAAAAGTCTTTTTTCCTTCCACGATTGCTTTATGCAACTCTATTGATCTTGATGTGAGAAATTCAATCTCTCATGCCATTTTTAAAGTTAGTTAAAATAGTTAATCATGCATTTTCATCCATTTAATTATGATAAATGACTTAACTTTTCACTTTCGAGAAGAGCTTCTGTCTTACATACAGGACTAAGATTGGGTTGCTGTGCCCTGAATGATTATTTACATAGTATTAATTGTTGTTATTCTCCTTTATGCGCGTGGTGGTTTAGAAAGTCAATCTATTTATTAGGCTTTGCCAAATCAACTTAAAATCACTTGCTATACATACATTAACATAAACGATACATACATTGACATGGCTGGGTATACGCTACAGCTTCCGCCAATTACAGCGACCCTTTACACAATACAAGACAAACAAACTTTAAAATATCGGGAGTTAAAAGCAGAATACCCCACCAATTTCTCTTTATACAAAAATTTCTGTATATCAAGCTTACTAAATTCGTACCATGCAGAATATTTATATTTTAATTGTTGTTTAATATTCAAGCTGGTTTTAAACACAGCTCACAGACTGACAGAGAATTCTGCTTCTTCCCCAAAAAACTAACAACAGCACGATATGGGACAAGACAGGTTACGAGACGTATTACAAGACAAACATATAGATTTCCAAGTTCGAGGATCCTCTGCGTTATAAACATTTCGTAAGGCAGATTTATAGTGTTTGAGAAGTCCGCTTTTAAATCCGTTAAATGTAGTGTTTTTATCTGTCAAGTCTTTTGGTAAAATGTTCCACACTCTCGTTGATCTCGTCAGGAATGACTTCTGGTATGTTGTGGTCTTGCATTTTTTTGTTGTAAACATCAAACAGTTCGGATCAGCAGATCTTGTAGCTCTTTCTCTATTCTGGATTGTTGGTAGTAGGTCGTTGTTAATGACTATCATCTCATGAGTGCATTTGAAGAAGAAAATCATATCAAGAAATTCGTGCCAGTAACATACAGGAATCATATCTAGCATATCAAGTCTCTGGTTGTAACTGACCTCACAGAAGAAAGGAAGAACCAGAATGTACTTGGTTGCTCGCCTTTGTACTCTTTCCGTGCGCTTGATCAAGTTGACTGATTGGGGAGCCCAGACTTGAGAGCCATAGCATAGTTGGGAACGGACAAGGGACAAATATAGGGTGCGACGAACGGAGATAGTTTTTATGTCAAGTGTTGATCTTCTTATATATCCTAACATCTTACTTGCTTGTGTGCATTGACTTTCAACATGTTTTGACCAGGTAAGGTTAGATGTAGTCCACACTCCCAAATCGCGTTCAAACTCGGTGCTTTCTAAGACATTGTTATGAAGCTTGTAAGGGTATTCTATCTTCTTCTGCTTTCGGGTAATTCTTAGAATTTTGCACTTTTCAGCGTTAAGTTCCAGGTTGATATTGCTGGAGCACACTTCAAAGTTCGTAAGGTCTTCCTGTAGCGAGGATGCATCGGATGTGGAGCTTATGGTTCTGAAGATCTTCGTATCATCCGCAAAGGTGGCGATAGTTGAATTGTTCACGGTGTTGGGGAGGTGGTTTTCGTACAATAGGAACAACAATGGGCCAAGTATCGAACCTTGCGGCACTCCGGATGTTACGGCTAAAGGTCTTGATGTTGCTCCATGAACCGTTGTTTGCTGACGACGATTACTGAGATACGATGAGAACCAGTTCAGGATGTTTCCTCGAAACCCAAATTCGCGTAGTCGATGAAGAAGCTTAGTATGACTTACTTTATCGAATGCCTTCGACATATCTAAGTAAATCACGTCTATTTGTTCACCATTGTCCAATTTGCGCCCTATCTGTTCAAATACTTCAATAAGTTGCGTTACGCACGATTTTCCTGGCACAAATCCGTGTTGACAAGGGTTGATTTGTTGGAATACTTGATGTTTGATGTTATTAAAGACGCAACGTTCGAGTACTTTAGAGATAAGTGAAAGCAATGAGATTGGTCGATAGTTCTCTACGTAGGATTTCTCACCTCGCTTATGCACAGGTACGACATTAACTAATTTCCAATCATCAGGAAGAATGCCACAGCGTAATGATTTGTTGAAGAGTGCGCAAAGTGAAGGAGCGATCTGGAACGCAGTTTCTGTCAGTAGTCGCGCAGGAACTCCATCGGGGCCGTGAGCTTTGTTGTTATCCAAATTTCTCAACACAGCCATCACTTCAGCGTTTGTTAATGTTATGTCTTCCAATATAATG
>CACRXK020006849.1:0-12873 GCA_902702795.2 Paramuricea clavata | reverse complement strand
CCCCCCCCCCCCAATTTTATATTTGTTTTATAATATAGCACAAACAAATATAAAGAAAGAAATTTTCCGTGTTGCAATCGAGAATATCAACACGGCTCTTAGCCAATCAGCGTTCGGAATTTACAAATGCTATATTATAAAACTAAATAGGCAGCAGCAAAATCTTATACCTGTTTGTTAAATAATAATTGCGCCGTGCAGGTACGGTTGGATCATTGTGATTGCATGCGTTTTGTAAGAATCCTGTATGGGAAAGCACTAATTTTTGTCAGACCGCGTGCAAAAGAAAGGAAGGAAAAAATGTTCGTGGACATCTTTTATTGTTTAGGGTAAGAAATACCAGTTTATTTTATAAACTTTATTTTTCATTAATTTTTTTAATGAAAACACGACCTTAATAAACTTTGCGTATGTTATTTCATTAGGACAAGGCGTTTGATTTGCTTTAAAATGGACAACTGGGATGATTTTAATATACCAGCTGCCTTGTGAGAGGGGGTACAAGCTATAAAGGAAGTTCTATATATGATATAATTTCTGTACTCAGAAGCACAATAATCGAAGAACATGTTGTTGAAAATTCAGTGTTGGACAAGTTCTATTCATCGTGTTAGGAATCGAGAATATCGAAGGAGGTTAGATCTTAATGTTTAAACTTTGTCTAACTGACTTTTTAATCAACTCATACCGCCGTCTGTTTAAAAATACAAAAACGTTTTACAGTTATATAGCGTATATAGAAAACCGGTTTTCCAAACTTGCCCTTGGCAGGCTATACCGCGCGTTATGCACTAAGCCTTTTTGTCATTGCGAACAAATTTGGCCAAATATACGATCCGATTAAAAGTGACTTTTCCACCTTTGGGAAATTTCTTCCAATTTTCAAACATCCAAATTGCTTTTTCGTGAAACATTTGACATTATAAGAGTTCAGTATGCAAATTTGCAGTTTTGTAAAGTGAGAATCGGATAATCTTTCCATGCATTAATGAAAATCGCTTATATATGAATTGGTATTAAAATGTTCCAATAAGAAATTATATATCTACGCCTATAATGGTTTGCATTGTTTTAAAATTCATTTTCTTTCCTGGCTGTTTTTAGGTGTATGCTATTTCAGATATGGCTCTCCACATTCGCATTCTGACGCTCAACTTGGCTGTCAAAGCCAGCTTGCGTGTTGTGGTGGAAATCTAGCTAGCTTTAGTAGCCAGGATGACATTAACAGAATTACCACAGTTATGGCTGACAAAAACCTGAATTGTTGGACAGGACTTAAGTATACAAAATCCACTGACTCATGGAGCTTTACCGATGGCACGGATACCAAATTCGCCTTGCTAATGGTTAGATCTCAATGTTGCGACTCAGATATGTGCGCGTTGATTCGTGCATGGTGACGGAAAATTGTATCCAGCTCATTGTACAGAATCAAGGCAATATATTTGTCAAACCGGTCGACATCCAGTTCTCACAGATCCCTCAAGTAATTCGACAGGTTAGCACAAATTTATATATAGGACAAACACCCGTTTGGAGGTCTTTTATTGAAGTTCGAGACCGAGCACGAAGCGCGAAATCTTGAATTTTAATTAATGGCAGCCGACCATGCATTTATTAAAAAGCTTTATCGTCTGGTTTCATATGCGTATTCACGCGGCAAGACCGCGTACAAATTTGAACTCGGCCTGTTATATATATTGGGGCAAACTATATACCTTAGGCTTCAGGCCAGCATTTATGCAGGGTATCGTTCCACATTTTTGTAGAGTGGGCATCAAAAGTAGTGATGAGGTCGATATCGATACGATGCACTTTTCGGTACCGTTGATACCAAATTCTGAGAAAGTATCGATACTGTCGAAAAAGATCGACTACTGTCGAAAAAGATCGACTGTGTCGATATTGCTGAGCCAGCAATCTTTTACCTTTTGGTCAGCGGAGAGCATCGATTATGCTGCTGCCCTTCAAGTGCAACCAATCTGATGAAGCGGTTTTAGTCGATTTTAGATGTAATGCAATATTAAAAAGAGTTAAAAGCAATATCTATATATCATATTATGTCGTTTACATGTTATTAATTATCTACCGTATCCGCTCTTATAAAGTGTTTGCGCTGAAGTTTATATGCGTTAATAAATTGCAAAGACAGGTCGGTCGAAGAATCATATACAAAATGGCCGGGTTATTGTGAGCGCATTTTATTAGAATCCTGGATAGAAAGAGTTATATTTTTTCCAGACTGTGAAAAACAGTCAAACTGCAATGTCTGAAAGATGAAAACGTTTGGTGACATTCTTTATTGGTAAAGGTACGAATCACAAATTTATATAATTTATATAATATAATTAATAACAGTTAATAGCCTGTTAACTGTTATTGCGGGGGTACAAATGCATTGTCTAGGAAAAAGCTTCGGAAAATAACATAGTATTTGCAAAATATATAGAGAATAATACATGGGTGCTTGGAAATACCAGATTTATTTCGATTGTTGAACATTGATATCTCACGAGTGAGCGCAGCGAACGAGTGAGATATCATGTTCAACACGAGAAATAAATCTGGTATTTCCAAGCACCCATGTATTTTTCTGTTTAGTATGTGGACAGTCTTTGAAAAGCGATAATTTTTACAGAAAAGCGATAATTGAAAAGCGATAATTTTCACATGTGAGATTATCACTTTTATCAGTACTCGAAATCTCCATAAAGCACTATACTTTATATAATAAGTTATTTTAATATTATAATGATGCATTTATTAACACACTTCTATGAATTTTAAACCGCATTTATATACATTCCTCATATAGACAATTTCCGAATTGTCCGAGTGCACACAAACCATGAATATAGCTTGAAATGGAGGCGAACAACATAATCCATGGTAAATAAGTAGTTTTCTTTGGCGCAGCCTGCAGCATGCAAATTAGGGAAGTGCCTATATGCATTAGAATAGCAGTTTGAAGATTTTTTATACAAATATTTACATTCGTGTGTCTCGCAAATTGGACGCATGTTTATGCTCGACCTGTAGACGTTAATTTAATTAAGGAACTTATATTATCATTTATAATAACGTTATATATACATGTAACAAAATCACAATGTTTTGTAATTCATGTGACATAAAGTCCCATGCATATGTCCCATTTTAAACGATGTTTGCCTGTTTTGAAAAAATTCGATATCCACCATGATATTTATATTCTTCAATGATGCTAATTGCATGCAACTGGATATTATAAAATATTTGGATGGGTTGTTCGAAAAATCGGTATAGCATTTTTGGTCATGATCAACTGCATGTCGATCCTTTGATCTATTCACAAAAAGTCGTATCCAGCCTGCCATGCATATTCAATAAAGTTTGATTTTATTGAAAAATAATTACATCTACAATTTTTCTTTTAATAATAGAACTTGCAACTCATTATCTGTAAGACAATTGGTTGTACCGGTTATTTAAATTTCATTTCAGTCCGTCATATATAGTGTAATTTATATTGTAATCCATGAGCAACTTGCATTGGCAATTAATTTTCAAAGTTATGCCAGTGTACACAAAATCATATGATCAATTTTTAATAACGTTTGCCTACCTAATTGGGACAATGAAGATGATATTCGATCTAATCATTATTTTCCAATAATATTTAGAAAATTAAAAAAAATAAATGGTTGAATGTTGAAAATGATGGGATATACCTAATTCAGTTCGTTAAGTTTTAACTATATATCTATATATTGAAATCATGAATTATACTGACCAGCTGAAAGAAATTCACACAGAAGCTGACATTGAGACATTGCGGTCTTTTTGACTGTTTGTTCTTCTTGACGCCTCATTGCTGTAGCAGGTGAACAAACTACATCTTTTCACAGCAAAGCCCACAAAGCTTTCATGCTTTGGGACGACATGTTGTGGCATTTTCTTATCCTCGCTTTTTTGCCAGCTTTTCTCGAAGCATCAGGTTAGTATAATTATTCTGGGTTTTTTTAATTCGTTTTTTAATTTTTTTTAATTAAATATAATTACTAGTATAAAGATCATAAAATTTATATATTTATATACATATACGTTATATATCTGGGGCTCGCAGTTATAAATTTAAGATCTTAATACTTCTTCACTCTATAAGATTCTGGTTATATAATTAAACATCTCTTTTTAAATAGCATGCCATGGAGTTTAAATCTATAACCTGTACAAAGTATATATAACGCTGTATTTCAAGCAAAATTTTGTAAAAGTATTGTTATTATAACCTATATATGAAATAATTATTCTGAAATTAGTTAAGGGAATTGCATAATCCTTACAACAAAGATATACTGTTTGCCATCTATACACGATTCAATGACTATTGTCCGATATAATCAATTGTTCTTTTGTTTTAAAAAATACAATGGTCATGCATATACTATCCTAACCAGTCACCCATTGTTTTGACTTTTTCAATTATTCTGCAAAGAAACGATATATTTGACATGCACAAACAACTATAAAGTTTAATCCCTGCGTATTTAAATAACATGCACACAACAAAATCCCGACATTATATATAGTATATATAACCGAGTATTTATTTCAATTGAAAGAAATCTAAATATAATATTTATATTTCAATGGAAATTATAAGCAATTTGCATGATTTCATGTTACCTGCAATTTTATTTCAGCTGCCAACAGGCAAACCTACACAGGACGCTGTACATCTACGAAACGCGGTTCAAAATGGTTCTCCGTTTGTATTAATTTAAAAGGTATATAGATTAGATTGCTTGCTATTTTTCTAATTAATGCATGGTATGTCGTAAATGTGTAATTTGTTATATCATAGTTATAATAGAGGAGATGGTTTGGAAACTCGTTAGCATTACAATAAAATGACATTAAACCTCATTATCTATGTTGTTCAGGTTTATGCAAAAATGTGGTCTTTCATCGTCACGTGTGTATTGTATTTTTCTCAAGTCAACCAATAGGAATGTTCAAAATGTCCTATTGTTAAAGTCATCGATGGGCAATAGGACAAAACCGTTGCTATTGGCTGGTTGAGCAAAAATACAATACGCACGTGACGATGAAAGACCACATTTTTGCATAAACCTGAACAAAAACATAGATAGTGAGGTTTATTGTAATGCTAATGAGTTTCCAAACCATCTCCTCTATTAACTATGGTTTATATATAGAGCGTTGCACATGACGTCACAACCGCCATGTTTGTGTTCCAATTAAAAAAAAAATAATTAGACTCTTTTGTCTGGTAACCAACATGGCGGCCATGGCTTTTGTTCAGTTGGTCCAGGGGGAATGCGTGCGAACGCTCCATATTAATACGAATGTATTGCCCAAGGACCAATTGATTAAATTTTACCTATAAACTTGGATGATGGATTAGGAAATGTTTGTTTTGTTTTTCCTTGAGGGTCTGATACTACGCTATGCTTTGCTTTGCCATGCAATAGTAAACTGAATGCGTATAATTAGCCCACTGTATAATTTATGCATCCATGCATGTCAAAACTGATTACAATTTTTTTGTTGTCTCTTAGCTTCATGGCAGGAAGCAGAAAATCATTGTAAAACGTTGTGTGGACACTTGTTTTCGTTTAAAGAGGAGCAAGATTTAAAAGATGTGGCACAACATGTCTTAAAAGGTGTGGCACAACATGTCTTAAAAGGTGCAATTAATAAGTTATATTTCTGGACAGGACTAAGATATGTAAACGATTCGTGGTCTTTTTCGGATGGTGAAGACACAGGATATGCAATTTCGAATTTGGCAGATCTACAACCACGTCCAGGAGGAAATCAGTCAGGCCGAAGTCGAAAGTGTGTTCGTCTTCAACAAAACCAAACGCCCCTGAGACCCACGCCTATGAAATGGATGTGTAATACACTCCATTGTTTTATTTGTCAATTCCATGGAAATGGTTGCACCAGTAAGTAATGTATGCTTATTTATATTAGTAGACTATAAAACAGTCATGCAAATTAAATATTTATCCTGTTCCTCTCCAGATGAACTTCTCGTCCGTGAAAGTCTTCTCATCTCAAAGCTCAAACCTACTTTGAATAAGCAAGGTAGCTCCATTCCTCTCTCACTCCTCTGTTATCCCTATTACCCTGTAATTTGATATTGTAAATAGTAATTTATTCATATTTGTAACTCATTGTCATACTATATTCATTTACTCTGAAGATGTCTTAGGTTAAAGACGAAACGTTAGTACTTCTTAAATAAATTTTTATATTATATTATATTATTGTCTATATGGCTCTTTTGCGTACGTTATGCTGGGCATTAATATTTATACTACGATTACGATTCCCGCCTGGTTCATCACTTCCAAGTATTTAAATATATATTTAAGTTCCTTCTTTCACTGTGTCTCTTGGTA
Source organism: Paramuricea clavata (assembly GCA_902702795.2). Taxonomy (NCBI): domain Eukaryota; kingdom Metazoa; phylum Cnidaria; class Anthozoa; order Malacalcyonacea; family Plexauridae; genus Paramuricea; species Paramuricea clavata. Next base: position 6,460 of record CACRXK020006849.1, on the reverse strand, counting down.
GATTATTCCACAGTCTTACAGGACTGCAAATTATAATGTCGAACATCGGCCAAATTTAATTTTTTGTCCGATCAAAGCTTTTTATGACCGGGCATATATGAATGACTGATTTAGGCTGGTTTAATGCTGCATAAGCCGTAAGATTTAATTACAATAATTACAAAGATATATCTAAATTGCATTACATGAACCATAATTTACTGATGTATTAACTTAACTTTGAGTAATGAGTAATTCTAGATGAGTATATGACTTTTTTAAATCATATTGTAATATATATATTCTAAATTGTATCACTGAAAAGCCCTTTTTAGGGAGTGGTACTATTAAAGAGTTTATGAAGTTTATGAACTTAAAACGAGGGGTGGAAAAACTGCTATAGTGGGTGCAAGCAGCAGCACTGAACGTTTATGTTAAAGATTGTCATACAAAATGACAAAATAGGAGGGGTGAAGCAGAAATTTTGGTGGGGTTGAACACTTTATAAGAAGGGTTAAGAGATTCTGGGGGTTAACCCCCCCCCCCAGTAAATCCACCCATGCTATGTAGGAGTACATAAAACCATAATATTTACACAATATATTAAATTACATGTTTAATAATACTTATGCAAATATACAGAATTATTTGTAGGCATTGTATGTGGCCATTTTGGCCTTTTAAGATGCATTGTAGCGCGGATTATAACATAACCAGCCGAAATACATCGTGGCAATTTTAAAGAAACATGATAAATTGACAAATGTCCGACCAATTTTTGTCTTTGCCAGAAGGTTGTCCTTGCGCTATCAATTGGCAAATATGCGCATTAAAAGTTACTGGAAGTTCTCTTCTATTTCCTGTTCCGTGTATCCCAGGGCCGGGTATAAATTAAGGTCGCGGCCATGAGGTCCCTAGAGACGAAGATGTTCGATGTTATACGTACATAATGCATACATTATGTACGCATATGTACTTTAAGCGTATACGTATACAAAGCAAATCAAAGGCCGTTGAGGCCGACTCACGGATGAGATCAAATGAAGTTGACAGGAAGAATTAGAGCAGTTTGCAGTTGTTTTTGAAAACCGGGCACCGTGCGCATTTTGCCATTTCACCCATTTGTCGTGCTTTATTTGCCAAATCAAAAGAACGAACGTGTGCTCCAGCCCGATTTCCAGTTCTGAAAGGCCCGATTCGCAGGCAAAAAGTGCGCGCAAAGCAGGCTGGTCATTTTCCATTGTTTAACAGCCCCACACTCACTCCACGCTCAAGTAACCACAAAGAGTCAGTCACAGATGTTGCTTCGATGCAATGCAATGCATCGACAAAAATGCAATGGCTACGTTCCACATTTTTGTAGAGTGGGCATCGAAATTGGTATTTTGTTGTTTCGCTCCGACCAATTTTTGTCTTGGCCGGACATTTGTCCTTCCAAGCAAAATAATTTTTATTTTCACAGGCCTGGTCCCGGTATTATTGTGACGAAAAAAGAGTGTTTGTAAGAATTATATGACTCTTGCGATTTCCATATATAGCCGCTTAAACGTATGATTGCTCCCATAGTGTTTGACAACTTGATCAATTGAAAATATAGCCATCAATTGCAAAATTTACATTCTCAGATGTGCCAAAAATTATATCTTGTGACATTCAATTACACTTTATATAATAACGTTAAGAATTCAATAGCGCTTTCATTGATCGAGAGCCATGATCTATTAGAGGACAGATGCACGGAATTACGTCACAATTAAGGTACTCAATTGCATTCCCTTCTTTGTATAGATCATGTACGCGTGATGTTTGTAAAATTTCGACTTTTTCAATTTTTGACTTTTTCAAATGTTTGCATGGGTGGATAAAACGTAAGTTATTTATCTACCTGTTTAATTCGGGTTTTTTCTTTTTATTATATAAAACAAATAGATACGATCATATATATACTGTCATATATATACTGTGTATCTATATTTAACACTAAATATAACACATTTTCCGTGTTGAGTGTTGACATACAGTTATATCAACACGAGTGGAAATTGGGAAAACGAGAAATGTGTGGAAACATGCACGACGCCCGAAGGGCGGAGTGTTTTCATACAATTTCGAGTTTTCCCAACTTCCACGAGTGTTGATATTTAACAAATATAAAACATTTTCCGTGTTGATATACAGTTATATCAACACGAGTGGAATTGGGAAAATGAGAAATTGTATGGAAACACGACGCCCGAAGGGCGGAGTGTTTTCATACAATTTCGAGCTTTCCCAACTTCCACGAGTGTTGATATAACTATATATCAATACGGAAAAAATGTTTTATATTTTTTTTATAATATAGCCCGAAGGATAAGAAAAATTTCCGTGTTTACAAGCGGCGGAAAATTTCCCGTGTTGACATTGAGTTATATCAACACGGCTCTTAGCCAATCAGCGTTCAGAATTTACAAATGCTATATTATAAAACTGTATATCAATACCGAAAAAAAAATTTATATTTGGTTTATAATATATAGCACAAAGAAATATAAAGACAGAAATTTTCCGTGTTGACATTGACTTATATCAATACGTCTCTTAGCCAATCAGCGTTCAGAATTTACAAATGCTATATTATAAAACTGAATAGACAACAGCAAAATCTTATACCTGTTTGTTAAATAATAATTGCGCGTGCAGGTACGGTTGGATCATTGTGATTGCATGCATTGTGTTAGAATCCTGGATGGGAAAGCACTAATTTTTGTCAGACCTCGTGCAAAAGAAAAGAAGGAAAAAAATGTTCGTGGACATCTTTTATTGTTTAGGGTAAGAAATACCAGTTTATTTTATAAACTTTATTTTTCATTAATTTTTTTAATGAAAACACGACCTTAATAAACTTTGCGTATATGTTATTTCATTAGGACAAGGCGTTTGATTTGCTTTAAAATGGACAACTGGGATGATTTTAATATATACCAGCTGCCTTGTGCGAGGAGTACATTAAGCTGTAAAGGAAGTTCTATATGATCTCTTTTCTGTACTAAGAAGCACAATAATCGAAGAACATGTTGTTGACAATTGTTGGACAAGTCCTATTCATCGTGTTAGGAATCGAAAATATCGAAGGAGGTTAGATCTTAATGTTTGAACTTTGTCTAACTCATGGCGTTTTAATCAACTCACACCGCCGTTTTACAGTTATATAGCGCGTATATAGAAAAACGGTTGTCCAGGCTACCGCGCGTTAGGCATTAAGTTTATCGATTTACTTTTTTCATTCTGATAAAGATCAGGCCTTTATAGCGTTTGTGTCGTTGCGAACAAATTTGGCCAAATATATACGATCCGATTATAAAAGTGATTTTTCCACCTTTGGGAATTAAATTTCTTCCAATTTTTAAACATACAAATTCTGGTTGTTTTTTTTTGGAACATTTGACATTGAGAGTTCAGTCTGAAAATTTGCAGTTTTGTAAAGTGAAAATCGGATCAGTAATCTTTCCATGCAGTATAATTAAAAATCGCTTATATGAATAGACAACTTGCATGTTAGACTAATTTTTGAACTAGGCAAAAAAATTAAATTCCCGTAAAGAACTTACTAAAATAAGTAAATTTGCAAAATTTGGTTACGAAATGTTGTAAAATACGGAAAATATAGCCTTGCAAAGTTTGCATATTTTGTATATGTTAATTTGTATTACGTGCGGAAATTGTTACCATTTTTGAGCCGAAAATGGTAACAATTTCCGCACGTGATACAAACATATACAAAATTTGCAAACTTTGCAAGGCTATATTTTCCAGGCTTTACAACATTTCGCAACCAAATTTTGCAATTTTACTAATTTCATTATATATGTTCTTTTTAGCTGTGGTGTTTGATTTCCTTCTTTTTACTTAGATTAAAATTTAGTCTAACATGCAAGTTGGACATTGCACGGGTATTAAAATGTTCCAATAGGAAATTATATATCTACACCTATAATGGTTTGCATTTGTTAAATTCGTTTTATTTCCCGGCTGTTTTTAGGTGTAAACTATTACGGATTTGGCTTTACACATTCACATTCTGACGCTCAACTTCAATGTCAAAGTCAGTTTGGTGATGGTGGAAATCTAGCTAGCTTTAGTAGCCAGGATGACATTGACAGAATTACCACAGTTATGGTTGACAAAAACATGTATTGTTGGACAGGATTTAAGTATACAAAATCCACGGACTCATGGAGCTTTACTGATGGCACGGATACCAAATTCGCCTTGCTAAAAGTTAGATCTCAATGTTGCAACTCAGATATGTGCGCGCTGATTCTTGGTGACGGAAAATTGTATTCAGCTAATTGTTCAAAATCAAGGCAATATATTTGTCAAACCGGTCGACATCCAGTTCTCACAGATCCCTCAAGTAATTCGACAGGTTAGCACAAATTTACATATATAGGACAAACACCCAATTGCAGGTCTTTTATTGAAGTTCAAGACCGAGCAGGAAGCGCGAAATCTTGAATTTTAATTAATGGCAGCCGACCATGCATAATAGAAAAGCTTCTTTATATCGTCTGGTTTCATATGCGTATTCACGCGGCAAGACCGCGTACAAATTTGAATTCGCGGCCTGTTATATTGGGTCAAACTATATAGGCTATACCTTAGGCTTCAGGCCAACATTTATGCGGGGTATCGTTCCACATTTTTGTAGAGTGGGCATCAAAAGTAGTGATGAGATCGATATCGATACGATGTATTTTTGGTACCGTTGATACCAAATTCTGAGAAAGTATCGAATCTGTCGAAAAAGATCGACTACTGTCGAAAAAGATCGACTACTGTCGAAAAAGATCGACTGTGTCGATATTGCTGAGCCAGCAATCTTTTACCTTTTTGTCAACGGAGAGCATCGATTATGCCGCTGCCCTTCAAGTTGCAACCAATCTGATGCAGCGGTCTTAGTCGATTTTAGATGTAATGCAATATGCATGCGCAGTCATGCAGAGTTAAAAGCAATATCTATATATCATATTATGTCGTTTACATGTTATTAATTATCTATACCGTATCCGCTCTTATAATGTGTTTGCGCTGAAGTTTATATGCGTTAATAAATTGTAAAGACAGGTCGAAGAATCATACAAAATGCGGCGCCGGGTTATTGTGAGCGCATTTTATTAGAATCCTGGATAGAAAGAATTATATTTTTTCCAGACTGTGTGAAAAACAGTCAAACTGCAATGTCTGAAAGATGAAAACGTTTGGTGACATTCTTTATTGCTAAAGGTACGAATCACTTTGAGTTTATATTGTAAATTTTATAATATATTTTTCATTAATTATTTAATAAAACACGACCTTTGCGTATGTTATTTTATTAGGAAAAGGCGTTCGATATGGCTTTAAAATGGACAACTGGGATGATTTTTTAATATAAAGGTAATAAAGCAGCTGCCTTGTGTGCGGAATACAGGTTATATAAAGGAGGCTCTCTGTGAGTGTGAAACCTCTTCTATTTTTAAGAAAGCGATTAAACAGTTATATTGTCAGTCGCGATTCACTTGAGATAATGAGATATTTTATAGTAACGTTTTATAATTGCTTTGTCATTTTAAATATTTTCTCAGTCGCCATAACTGTTACCATAATTGGCAAACATCTGGTCGTCGGGCGAAAACTTTGATCTGTCGCAATTGGTGATCATGGCCCATACGGTTTACTTTGCCGACATTTTCATCCCATTTCTTTCATTTTTTTTCACAATTTCCCTATATGACTACTTTTTGGAAAACACGGATGTGTATCGAAAATGCGTTGCAAATTGTGGTAAAAATTACCCGTGTAACATGCATTTATATATAGGAACCTAGTTCATATATATATATATATATATATATATATATATATATATATATATATATATATATATATATATATATATATATATATATATATATATATATATATATATATATATATATATATATATATATATATATAGATATAGATATAGATATAGATATAGATATAGATATAGATATAGATATATATATATATATATAGATATATATAGATATACAGGGTGTATCAAAAAAAACTGAACAGATTTGAAATTGCTCTCAATTTCGCAAAACACCTATTTGTATCTGGTTTTTTATATATATAGCTTCTTTGGGTACTTATAATGTATAATAATGAAAAAAATTTCTCGAACTCAAATTTTGTCGACCAGGGGGGTGTGTCTTTTCCAACAAATTAAAAATGGCTCGCGCACAAAATTTAAAAGCTGTAATAATATTTTGAGTTGATAGATTGAAAATTTGTCGGGTTTTTAATTACTGTACAAAATTTCAGACAATTTGGTTTAGTTTAAGCCCTTTAACTATTCATTTTGTTCTAAAAAATCAGCCTTTCGCATGCTTAATTAATGCCTTTACCTAATTTGCATATTGCTGACATATGCAAATTAGGCAAATGCATTAATTAAGCATGCAAATAGCAG
>CACRXK020006848.1:0-23827 GCA_902702795.2 Paramuricea clavata | reverse complement strand
TAAACTAAACTAACTTTATTTATACTGGATAGCTCTATCAGTTCTAAACTGTTCTTCCTGGAGGTCCAGTAATGATCGTCTCTTATTCATCCAGTGTTATTACAGGAGGAAACTTAAACTAAACTAACTTTATTTATACTGGATAGCTCTACCAGTTCTAAACTGATAAAGCTTTGTTGGTATACAGCGGTATTTAGCTAGCATCTTCATATTGTCGTACCTCCATCAAGTCAGAATTAAGACTCTTAATCTTGGCGTCTTTTTCCGCCAACGTTTCCTTCATTGTGGCAAGTTCCATCAAAATTGTGTTCTCACGTTCTTCAACTTCGTTCTCGCGTCTCTTCATCTCGTTCTCCATGAGCACCAACTGTTTCCTTTGCAACGAAATATCTTCCTCTACGCCTTGCACCTTTTTCTCTTTCCATTCAACCTAGAAATACAAGATCCTGATAAATTATGGTGTTGTGATTAGTGGATATATCCTTCACCTTTATGACTGGTATTCGATTTTTGCATGCGCAATATGCAGTGGCCTTGCAGTTAGCTTCAAGCCTGAGGCCGTATAAAAAAGTGATTAAAGTTAACTATAGTTAGTGGAAACGTCATCCAATAAGAAGCGCGTATTTGAGAGTTAATCACTATTTAACTACAAAATAGTGATTAAAAAAGTGATTAAGAGTTTTACACAACCGGCCCCAGGTTTATACTATCAAAGTTTCTGTGATCACAGTAGGAATCTTGCATGGGTAAATATTCTAAGATTTGAAGGATTTGTAAGAAATGTTTGAGGAACTGATTTAGTGTTACAATCCGAGTCAGTTCCCACAAATATTTCTTACAAATCTTTCTAAACTTAGAGTTTACCCATGCAAAATTCCTACTGTGATCACAGAAACTTTCATAGTGTAAACCAACCTAAAGTTTTGTGGCATTAAATGTGTCGTTGTTGATCAAATTGTTTCATTGTCTTTCATTGTTTTGAAAATCACTCCAAGTTAGTTTACCTCTTTTCTTACATCATCCTTTTCTCGCTTGTGTCGTTTTATCTCTTTGTCTTTTTGATCGATAGTCTTGCAGTGTTGATCAATCTGGTCTTTGAGATTCTGTACTAGCTTATCTTTCTCATTCACCTGGCGCTCATACGACTCCAGGTCATACATTTGAGATTCCAAGAGGATCTGTTAGAAATAATGCATATTCAAACAACCACACATGTAAAAATCTCACAACTTGTCAACAAGATGTGTTCGTAGCAGGCTTGTAGCAAGCTTGTCAACAAGTCGGTAACGATGCTGTTATTTTATCAAGTTGCTACAAGGTTGTCACCCACAAGTTGTTGACAAATTGTTGAATCGCAGGACAATAACAAGTTGTTGGAACAACTTGTAACAAGTCTGTTGAGCTCAGCAACCTTGTAGCATTATATAACGATAAGCCGTTGACAACTTGTCAACAAGCTGGGAACAAGCAGTGCGAACACATCCTGTTGACAAGTTGTTGGAACAGCATTGCTACAAGTCTGCTGCAGGTTTGTTACAACTTGTGCGTTTTAACGTGCGTAGAAGACAATATCACCTTCTGTTCCTCCATGACTTTCTGCAAGTTGGCCAACTGATCATCTTTGAAACTGATCTGTGTTCGTAGATCACTGTTCAGAGCTTCCAACTTCGTAACCTATCACAGTAGCAATAATAATAAATAGAAATTGAGGAATATACTTTTAATGCTCTTGCTGCTATAACTGTCAACATTCCTAAAATTGACGATCTGCCCCCTGTTACAGTCCTTGAAAGACAATAATTTGCTGATCTTTATAGTAAACTATTTCTAAATTGTTTACACGCAAACCTCATATTCCTTATCTTCCAAAGTGCTTGATATAAACTGTAAATCTTCGCTTGCTTTCTTCAAATATTCCAATTCTTCTTCCTTGCTTTCCAAACTATTCTTGACGAGATTTAATTCAGCTCGCAACTCTCTGATCATTCCCTCCTTCGTCTCCAACTCTCGGCGGATTTCATCCACATTATTCCTCGCCAATTCAGACCTCAAATCATTTACAAGAAGAGCGAGGCTTGCTATCTTCTCTTTTTGACTTTCAGCGTCCTCGTCTTTCTCTTCTAAACTTTTATCTAACTCTGCTGCTCGCTCTAGTGCTTCTTCAGCGTTTACTTTGAAGTCGTTCATGACTTTGTCTTTAAGCCAAACTTTCTCTTGAAATTCTTTCAAAGTCTGAACGGGAAGACAACGTTGTTAAGCATATGAATCGTGATGATATCGATATGAATCGTGATTTGTGATACAAGTTCTGAAGAATTTGTAAAAAATCTTTGAGGGAAATATCTTTCAACAAGAACAACTTATAATTGGACATAAGTATACAACACATCGGTGAAAATATATTGCCCGGAGAAGCAGGGGACTCCATCATACAGTGCCTAGGAGTCTCAATTCAAGTAAGCGTGGAGTTTTTGCAAGACATTGTCCAAGTTTAGAAATGATTGATTGCATTCATTGATTGTAATTACCAAATTAATTATTGATGACACGGTGAAGGATTATGATTGAATTCATCCTGGTTTACACAACCAAAGTTTCTGTGATAACAGTAGGAATTTTGCATCAGTAAATTGTTTTGAAGAATTTGTAAGAAATATACTGACTCGATGTTGATTAGCATTGGGCTGGTATTCCAAAGGTCGTAGTTTCTATTCCCACCGTAACCAGGCATATTTTTCAAAACTTGCCCAGTGTGGATATACACTCAGAGTAACATCACAAGCATCATATTCACCTGAGTATATTACACCAACACACAAAAAATAATGTTAAAGAAGTAGAAATAAATTAATGAAAAACTCGCCTTTTCCTTTTCTTGTAGTTCATTTTCCTTTTCTTCCATTCTGTCCTTCATCCTGTTATGCATCTCAGTCAGTTCTCGATACTTCCTCTCCAGATCTTTAAAATGTCTGTTCTGTCGAGAATATTGATGTAGTTTCACGCGTAGTTCCTCTTTGGTCTCCGCTAACTCCCGCTTGGCTTGTTCGTGCTTCACTTTGATTTCATCGTAGCCTGAAATGAAGAAATTAAAGAAATTTATTGAGACTTGAGCCTAGTTTACACTATAAAAGTTTCTGTGGTCACAATAGGAATTTTCCATGGGTAAATTTACAGTAGATTTACAGTTCATAATAAGCACTTTGGAAGCTAAGGAATACGAGGTTTGCATCTATACAATTTAGAAATATTTGTACTAAATACTGGCTGGGTTACACTATCAAAGTTTCTATGATCACAGTAGGAATTTTGCATGGGTAAATTCTAAGTTTTGAAGGATTTGTAAGAGAAGTTTGAGGGAACTGAATCACTGTTAAACACTAAGTCAGTTTCCTCAAGCATTTCTTACAAATCCTTCAAAAGTTAGAATTTACCCATGCAAAATTCCTACTGTGATCATAGAAACTTTGATAGTGTCAACCAGACTTAAAATAGTGCAAATTTGGTCCCCTGTGAACCCGATCTTAAAATCACAACCTCACCTCTGCGATATTCATCGAATTTCTCTTTCATTTTATCGTGATCTTCTTTGAACTTTGTCGCTGCTTTTCTTTCTTTGTCCACCTGAGACTTGGCCTCCACTGCTTCCTTCTTCTGTTCCTCCACCTTGCCCTGAGCTTGTTCCTGTTCACTTTTCATGTTCTTCAGTTGCATTTTAACATCGCTCAGAAGTCGCTTGCTCACGTCAGCGTCTCTCTTCGTTCGCTGAAAATCTTGTCTGCGGAAACAAACACGAGTTACATTAGACTAGAAAATTCTCTTGTTGGTAAAATAGCTTATGTCAGGCAGATAACCGATATATTGGAGCTAATTAACCGAAACTAAACTAACTTTATTTATACTGGATAGCTCTATCAGTTTTAAACTGTTCTCCCTAGAGGTCCAGTAAGGATCATCTCTTATTGATCCAGTGTTAGTACAGGAGGAAACATAAACTAAACTAACTTTATTTATACTGGATAGCTCTATCAGTTCTAAACTGTTCTTCCTAGAGGTCCAGTAAGGATCATTTCTTTTTGATTCAGTGTCACTACAGGAGGAAACCTAAACTAAACTAACTTTATTTATACTGGATAGCTCTATCAGTTCTAAACTGTTCTTCCTAGAGGTCCAGTAAAGATCATCTCTTATTGATACAGTGTTACTACAGGAGGAAACCTAAACTAACTTTATTTATACTGGATAGCTCTATCAGTTCTAAACTGTTCTTCCTAAATAGCTATCTAGTTAAGACACTAATTAATACTAATTAACTAACTAATTCATAATTGCCTTAATTTCTCTCGTTGTTCCTTGAGCTGTTCGATCTCTCGTTCACATTCTCCCATGTTGAACCTCCACATATCGATGTCAGTTTCCAGTTTTTCCCGTTTCTTCCTTTCCTGTTGTAACTCATCACTTAACTCATTATTTCTTCGGCTTTGTATATCGATTGTCGCTTTAAGGGACGTCACTTCCGTGTCCCGCGGGGATATGGCGTCACGCGTGGGGTTTACGTCATTTCCACTTTCGCCCGAGGCGTCCTTCAGTTTTGCCGCCATAAAGTTGAGCTCTGAGGTTTGCTCGTTCATTTGGCGAATCAGGTTTCGTATTGTATCTTCTTGTTTCGAGACGAGTTCGTCCCTATAAATAAATAAATAAAGTATCGTTAAAGGGCATATGACTGGAAAATTGACGGTGTTATTTTTTAGTCTAGATCATTGAAAACTGTAGAGTAACTTCTTTGATAGATTTTTGTTTTCTTGCTTCGTTTTGAAGATATTTCATTTTGTATGATGATATGCAAAGGACCAACTTCCTACTAGCCTGCTCGCAGCCTGAAATTTAGAAGGGGAAAATTTCAGGCTGCGAGCAGGCTAACTTCCTACGTCACATATGCATAATGATTTTGCCCTAAAAGCTGTTTTTCTTTAATATGACTAAACACAATCAGTAGAAAACCTACATGGGTGTGGTTGTGGACAAATCTCGTGCTCATCATTCATTTTGAGCGAATTTATTTGATAGTGACAAAATTATATAACATTTTAAAGTAAGTCATTATGCATATGTGATGTAGAAAGTTGGTACTTTGCATATCTTACAAAATGAAATATCTTCAAAACGAAGCAAGAAAACAAAAATCTATCAAAGAAGTTACTCTACAGTTTTCAATGATCTTTCAAATTACACTAAAAAATAACACCGTCAATTTTCGAGTCATATGCCCTTTAAGCTAGGCTGGTTTAGTAGGAATTTTGCCATTCTAAGTTTTGAAGGATTTGTAAGAAAATGTTTCAGTGTTAAACATTAAGTCCGTTTCCTCAAACTTTCTTTTAGAAAATATACAGGCGAAAATCAGGAACTACCTTTTCTTGCAAAATCAGGTTATTACCTGTCCTCATCGCGTTTCTGCAGATCAGATATTTTAATATCTTTCTCAGATAAGACATTTTTAAGGAGGGAATTTTTCTTCTGGTATTTTGCCAAAGTCCATCTCAGTCTTTTGTTCTCTCGTAGTAAAGGCTCGATAAGTTCGTTGTCGCTCGACTGGTATTCGTCATCCGAGTCAGAAGACATTGTGCTGGATGCCCTCAGGGTTCACAAACGGAACCTCACGAGATATGCTTGCTGCTTCTTTGTATTTTCTGAAAAAAAGAAAGAACGACGATTGACAATGTAATACTGAACTTATTTCAGTCATACATATACTTCTCCCGTACCTGTTTGCTTATGATTTTTGCGGCGAAGCCGGTTTACTCGACTTTTAGGGACTCTTTTGAACAGTTGTGTTAGTTCTAACTAACGTTTCCTCCTGTAGTAACACTGGATCAATGAGAGATGACTTTTACAGCACCTCTAGGAAGAACAGTTTAGAACTGATAGAGCTATCCAGTATAAATAAAGTTATATGAATACAATTATCATTAATGTTGCTATGTTAAATTATAAAGCAACAGGTTGATTCAGTATTTAGCATAATCTTTGATACCGCATTTTGACTGTAAATCTTCAAGCATTTTACAGTCCCGTCTTACTTTGCTTCTCTTTGTAGAAAGTGCGACGTTTCTAAGTGTCGCTCCGTAAGCTTAGACCATCTACGAAACAAGGTCGCTAACCCAAAATTTGCTTCCCGGGAAGCCAAAATATTTTCAATAACATCAGAAACATATTTTTCCCAAGAGCGATTTTTCTTCAAATAATGTTTCCTGCTTTGTCCACCTTTGTCCTAGGAAACAATTTTTCAGGCTTGGTTTGCTCATCTTTGGGAAAAAACAACAACAAAACAATGTTTCTTAGTTTGTCCACCTTCGGGAAACATGGCTACGAAACAATGCTGAGTCTGCAAAGTCTCCCATTTTGCTTAAAACTTAAGTTCAACAACGAATTACAAGTCGAGTCAATCTCACATTTTAATATTCTTTCTCAGGAATTGTACCAGCAAAGACATGGCAAGCAGAAATTGTTGTTGTATGCAATTGAAAGACACAGACTATTAAGATAAGTTTGCACTAAAGGATCTATTTCGTATTTATATGTTGATGAGAGTGAAGCGCGGTTCTCGCTCTCAACAGAACAACATACCTTTATAAATAATCCCGCGTTTGCCTTGTCTTTATTCTGCCATATTTAACATGTTGAGCAGTGATTTTGCGGTCGTTTGCGTGTACGCGCGTTCAGGATAAAAAGACGTGAATAATTAATGAGCGTCCTTCTGTGGTTCACTGAAGTTCAATTCCTACTGACGAAGTCGGCTTCATTCTACAATAAGCTGCCGTCGTTTGTGTCTCTACTATCCGAAAATTAGGATTTAAACGTTTAATGTACTACAGACACTAACAACAACAGCTTATAAATGAATGTTTTCATGTATTTTAAATAATGAATTAAATAAATTTGTACACTTCAGATGATAGCGTATGTATGTACTTTTATAACGTAAACATTGTAAGGTATTACTGTTTTATTTTAATTATTCTTTGCACATCTTTCAATCCTTTCTATTCTTTGCATTCTTTCTGTTCCCATCCTTTCTGACAAACAGACGGACAAACAGACATAGAGGGGACAAACAGACGGACAAACAGACATGAGGGGATAAACAAACGGACAAACAGACATAGAGGGGACAAACAGACGGACAAACAGACAGGGGATAAACAGACGGACAAACAGACATAAAGGGGATAAACAGACGGACAAACAGACATAGAGGGGATAAACAGACGGACAAACAGACATAGAGGGGATAAACAGATGGACAAACAGACATAGAGGGGACAAACAGACGGACAGACAGCCATAGAGAGGATAAACAGACGGACAAACAGACATAAAGGGGGTAAACAGATGGACAAACCGACATAGAGGGGATAAACAGACAGACAAATAGACATAGAGGGGACAAACAGACAGACATAGAGGGGACAAACAGACAGACATAGAGGGGACAGACAGACAGACAGACAGACAGACAGACAGACAGACAGACAGACAGACAGACAGACAGACAGACAGACAGACAGACAGACAGACAGACAGACAGGGGATAAACAGACGGACAAACAGACATAAAGGGGATAAACAGGCGGACAAACAGACATAGAGGGGACAAACAGACAGACAAACAAACAGACATAGAGGGGATAAACAGACAAACAAACAGACATAGAGGGGATAAACAGACGGACAAACAGACATAGAGGGGACAAACAGACAGACAAACAGATATAAAGAGAATAAACAGACGGACAAACAGACATCAAGAGAATAAACAGACAGACAAAAGAACAAACAGACATAAGGAAGACAAACAGACGGACAAACAGATTCAGACAGACGGACAAACAGACATACGAACAGACTTTAGTGGGCAAACAAACGGACAAACAGACATTTTTATAGTCGTTACATGAAGTAATGCAATTGTAATCAAAATAAACATGGCGACCAATTCATTATCACCGTTTATATGCAGAAAATATTTAATATTTACGTTATTTTTGGGCAATATTTTATCACAAAATCATGCTGAAAATGAGCTAAAACAGCGAATAAACATTATACTTGTGGGTGGAACCGGTGATCTGGCAAAACGGTATCTATGGAATGGATTTTTTAACCTTTATTCATCTTTGCATAACACTAATTCTGGTGACTCAGTACTTCGCTTTTATGGCGGTGCTCGCGAGGACAACGAAACGGGAAATAGAATACTCTTGGATATTTTAAACACGTCAATTAAATGCTCAAATGTTAAATGCAATAAAATGAAAGCTGAATTTATTAAACGCTGTAGTTATCACAGATTAAAAATCACAGAAGACTATGAAAGTCTTCAAAAATTATTGGAAACTAGTTTAACGAACAAGGAAACCGAGATTGGTCGTATTTTTTATCTTTCTGTTCCGCCTTTTGCTTATGAAAAAATTAGCAGGAACATTGCCGAGAAATGTCGACCAAACTCACTCCGTGCATGGGTTCGGGTTGTGCTGGAGAAGCCGTTTGGAAGCGATCTTAAGACTGCAAACGAGCTAGCTGAAAAATTGTCGAAATACTGGAACGAAGATGAGATATATCGCATTGATCATTATTTAGGAAAGGCTGGCGTGGTGCAAATTATGGAATTTAAAAAAGAAAACCTTGATTTTTTTGAAAAAATGTGGAATCGCGAACATATTGAACAAGTGAATATTGTCGTGAAAGAACGCTTAGATGCACAGGGTAGGCTGGGTTTCTATGATCAGTACGGAGTCATCCGAGATATTTTTCAGAATCATTTGACTGAGATTCTCAGCTTGGTTGCTTCGGAAATGTCTGAACACAATTCTGAAAAACCGTGTCAAGATTCTGTGAAACAGCTTGAAAATTTTGAGAAATTGATCAGAAATTCTGAGAAGCCACTTGGAAATTCTGAAAAATTGCTTGAGAATTCTGAGAAATTATTTGAATCTTCTGAAAAACTGCTTGAAAATTCTCAGAAACTGCTTGAGAACTCTGAGAAACTACTTCAAAATTCTGAAAAATTACTTGAGAAACAGCAACAAAATTCTGGGAAACCTGCTCAGAACTTTGAGAAGCATTTTACTGATTCTGAAATACTAAGTGACATTTCTGGGAAAGAGACACCTCTTAGGACTTTTGATAAACTAGCTGAAAATGAGGAGACACCTATTGGGGATTCTAAGAAACCATTTCAAAATTCTAAGAAATCTACATTGTTGAGAGCTGTGAAAACAGTTACAATACATGATGCTGTATTTGGACAATATGAAGAATACAATAAACAACTCAAGCAAGAGCTTCCAAATATTGAAGCCAATAGTAACACGCCAACATTTTCGGCAGTCGTCATGGAAATCCAAAACAAACGCTGGTCCGGTGTGCCGTTTGTCCTGCTTTCTGGCAAAAGGTTGGACAGCAGACTTGCTTACGTACAGCTAGAATTCAAACAGAATAAATTCTGTATAAAGGGTAACTTGAATAATAATCCTGAAAATTGTAAACCAAGAGAGCTTACATTTTATATTCAAGGCGAAAATGTCCATTATCCATTAACAATATTCTCAAAAAAACTACCTTATGTTAAATTTTCTAACAACTGGCAGAATCTAACCCTTGATTCTGAACTCAAATCTCAGTTCAAGGGTGAAAACATAATTATGAAACCACCGAATACTGAACACGATGCTTACAGTTCGTTAATCTGTGACGTTTTTCTTGGAAATAAAGACAAATTTGTGAATGTTGACGATTTGCTGCTATCATGGAAAATTTGGAACCCTTTGCTTGAAGCGTCTGCGTTGATTCAACCACAGTTATATACTCGAGAGAACATGAATATTTTAGATTTTGAAATTGTTGATGGAAAAATTAGATTTGTGTCAGGGTCTGCAAGTGACTGTGAAACGTCAGGACCTACAAAATATGACGATGGTCAATTGCATAGTTTCCGTGGCAACAGACTTGTTTCGGGACTTTCAATGGATGTTGTTCGACAACTTGCAAATGATATAGCTGTTGCCATTCATGCAAAAGTGCAGTCCAGTGCGGCAACATTTCATTTGGCTTTATCCGGTGGTTCAACTTCAAAGCATCTTTTCCAAGTGTTGGCTTCAATTAAATATATTCCTTGGAAAAACGTGCACATATGGTTGGTCGATGAACGATGTGTAAGTTTGACGCATGAGGATTCAAATTTTAAAAATATGTATCAACACTTGTTAAAAGATATCTCGATTCCATATTTCAACATCCATCCTATGCCTGTCGATATCGCTGGGCAATTTTGTAAGCCTAACGACTTAGGGGACAAGCATTATGAGAGGCAATTAAGATACCTCGTTAATGGCTCGTTAGACTTTGTTGTATTAGGCGTTGGTAACGACGGTCATACTGCATCTTTGTTTCCTGGAAGTGACTTGTTAACGAGTACTAATTGGGTTGAGATAACGAGCTCGTTAGGAAATTATAATAGGATGACAATGACTCTGCGGATATTGAACCAGGCCAGAAACATCGCAGTGCTTATACTGGGGGAGAAGAAACATGAAATTGTTCAGAAGTTAGCGCAAACTGGTAACGATATTCATGATTTTCCAATAACTGCAGTAAAGCCAGAGCATGGTTCGTTAGTGTGGTACATAGATGATAATGCATTGCATTATGCAACGTTGGTCACGCTGTAAATTTGTTTGATTACTAATACAGTAGAACGGCAAACTTTCCGCTAACTTCTCACTTGAAGTAAATCCAATTCCCCCTTGATTTGACTCATTTGTTACAGCAATTGACTATGGTTAACTCGAACTTGCATCCAGTCAAACCGGATGTTCTCCTGCAAGCAACATTGCAATATTGTCGTGCAATATTGCAATTTTGATAGCCAGATTGCTCTGAGCAATTTGCAACCGACACGAACAAGTTGCAAGTTGAAATTCACAAAAGATTTGTAAACAAAGCCTCTGATTGGACTACAAGAAAGGGGGAAGCGCCAATCCAGTTGCTCAGACTATTTGATTGGCTTCCCTCTTTCTTATCTTATAATCCAATCGGAGGCTTTGTTTACAAATCTTTTGTGAATTTCAACTTGCAATTTGTTTGGGTCGGTTGCAAATTGCTCAGAGCAATCTGGCTATCAAAATTGCAATATTGTGGGACAATATGTCAATATTCAATGCAATGTTGCTCGCAAGAGAACATCCGGTTTGACTGTAACCTGAACAAATTTCGCTTTCCCTTGGACCCTTGGTCAAATTTGCCCTGCAAAACACTGTACCAATTTCATAGAGACGTAATATATGCTAATATATACACAACACGTGTTCATCACCAGTCTTCGTGGCATAATTTGGCCCCCGGCCACGTGTAACGTGGCTGATAAGTGACACAAATATTGACGGAAACAAATCAAGTGTGACTTTTAGCGATAAGCTGATAACGCATTTGTCCTCGTTTTAAACTGTTCCAGAGGTTGTTTAAAGAGAAATAATGGCTTTCCTAGTTGTTTTACAGTGCTTTGCTGTAGTCGTTTCGTGTGTACACGGTCTTGTTCCAAACGAAATCGTAATTGAAACAGAGCATAAAATTGTTGTCCGCAGTACACCGTCACTTGATCCAGCCGAAGAACTTCTGGAGAAATTTGGGAATGAAAATCAAATGAATCTTACAGATATGGAGTCGTTGTTTCAGAGCATTGGTTTGGCAGTTTTAAACGAGAAAGACAAACAAGGGAAAAGCCCTGATGCACAGGTATATTGCCGTTTTTAAGAGTTGTAAATTTTAAAGAGTTCGTGGCCTCTATTGGGGGCTGTATTAAATGTTTGCTATTACGTAGCTATAATGTTCAGTGTGTACAATTTGCTATATAAATGTTCAGTATCTGAAGTTACTCATTGAAAATACAAACAAAGTTTGTATATTTCCAAGCACATTAGGTTGGGCGAATAAAGGTGAATGACTTTTATTTCAAAGCTGCATATTTGTTTATGATAGCTGCGGTGCTGGTATTGACTATTGACCTTGTGACCTGTATACAGTATTTGACGCTATCAAGACTTTTATCTTGAACAAGAATAATTGGTGTTGAACACAATACTATAGCAAGGACAGCTCGCACATTGAGGGTTCGCAAAAGGCAGATAGTTCACTCATTGATGCCGAATAGTTTTGATAGGTGAAATACATTTGTCTGGTGTTAGACAGAGTGCGTCAAGTGTTTGAGGGAGTTGTGTGAAGTGTTTATACATGTACAATATTTCCGAGTGTTGTAATTAGTCTCAGTGGTTGGTTTTGTGAGTTCCTGTTGAAACACCTAGAAAATAGTTGATCAGTGGGGTGTAGTGATCTCATTGGGCATGATTCCAGAAAACACCCATGTACCCGCCCCCTCACACTTAGTCACTTACTATATTATCAGAAACTAATTTTTCTCTCCTCCCCCTCCAGATGGCAGAAATTTTCTCCGTTGGGGGGGGGGCAAATCTTTGACGGCACGTTTTCTATTATTTTGAAAGCTTTGGATTGATAGGGACGTTTTCTATTATTTTCTATTTCTTCCAAATGCGATGAAAAATTGTCAGCTCTGCTACGCTGCCATTTTTGGGTGGCTTTCCAGCCGAAGTCTGCGAGATAAGTCCACAATGACATAACAGCGACTTTATAATTTTTTTGACAAATGATGGTAAATTTGCTTTGTAAATGGTTAGTTTATTTTGAAGATGCTTTTCACATTGTTTTAATTGTCTGCATTGGTTAACGAGAATTAGATGCCACCCGAAAATGGTGGATATTCGTCATCGTTAGAAAGGCCAATTGTGCCATGTTATCTATTTAGGCATGTTTTACAAGCCAACATTTTTATGGCATGTACTCCAGAAATGACGGCAACATCAACAAGACTGATCTGATGGCACTGTGTCCTGCTGTATTGTATCAGATGACAAAACAGCAATGTCATGCCGAGGAGAAGAAGGTCGTCGACGACGAGGAGGACACTGGCAAAGAGAACCCTACCAGAGGTAGAAACTTGCAAAACGTTTGCATCTGAAATGATAGCTTGTTGTGTGTCATATTATCAAATGCACTTTGCATTAAGTATTATGCATGTACCTAATTACTTACTGAACCTAGTAGACTATTTTATCTTTACAACAGTTGTGATATTACTTTCTTAACTGAGTTTATCCTAAGGCGTAAAAAAAATACCTGTGGCTCCGGTTCCCGACCGACCCTATTTTTTTCTGCTGACCCTGTTATTTTTCAACGGCTATATTTCCGACCTACCGACCCTAATTTTTTAACAATATGAAACCGGAACCACAGGTATCTGACGACAAAGTGTTTCTACCATTGTATATTTTTATTCTACCGTATATCATCACATTATTTTATCTAAACGTAATATTTTTAGCATGGGGATATGGATTTCTGTTTGTCACCATCATCAGTCTTGGTTCATTGATTGGTGCTTTTGTTGTCCCGCTGATGGACAAACCATTCTACAAGAAGACGTTAATGTGCATGGTATCACTGGCTGTTGGTGTTCTCGGTGGCAGTGGCGTGTTTCATCTGATTCCAAGTGTAAGACAACTTTAAATTATCCATAATTTACCGTAACCGTAGAGTTGGTGAACATAATGTACTTAGTGTTTTTAAGGCAGAAATTTTAGGGCACCTGTTGAGAAGTGCCCAACTTTGCAGTCTGGACTGTAACAGATAAAATCATTGTCATTTCACCACAAAAGCAATGTACTTATATTTATCATTTATTCTTTAGGCATTGGGTTTTCCATTCGATGATGATGATCACAGTTATCTGTGGAAATGTTGCATGGTATTTCTAGGATTATATATATTCTTTGTTCTTGAGTGTACCATGAAACTGTATATCAGATTTAAAGAAATGGACAAAAAAGAGGTAAACTAACTTTATTTATACTGGATAGCTCTAGATCAGTTCTAAACTGTTCTTCTTGGAGATCCAGTAAGGATCATCTCTTATTGAACCTGTGTTACTACAAGAGGAAACCTAAACTAAACTAACTTTATTTATACTGGATAACCCTATCAGTTCTAAACTGTTCTCCCTGGAGGTCCAGTAAGAGTCATCTCTTATTGATCCAGTGTACTTAGTATACCTAATGTTAAAAACTCTTGTTTGCTGGAGTCAAATTTATAATTAACGCTTTAGTGGCAATGTGCCTGTCTTATGCCAAACGATTTTACTCATCAAGGAGAAAGTGCTGGCATTCAATGGGTTAATGTTTCTTTCAGCGTGCTACATTAGCCATGGTTGCCTCTGATGAAAAACCTGCGACAAACGGTGGTGAAGTACATTCTATTGGTATAGCCGACAGCCACACTCATAATGGTCATGGACACAGTCATAATGGAGGGCCGACATTTCCTATTGTTGTTGTTAAAAACAACGCCACCATTGACAGTAAAACTGAACTAACTAGTGAAAACAGTCGAACAGATCTGACCAATGAGAATGCTTCAACAGAACAAATCAATGTTTCTGAGAAGCATTCTGAGAAGCGAGCGATTGCAACAGTTGCTTGGATGATTATCATTGGAGACGGCCTACACAACTTTATTGATGGTCTGGCAATTGGAGCATCGTTTAGTGGTTCAGTTGTTATAGGGATCAGTACTTCGTTAGCTGTGATTTGTGAAGAACTGCCGCATGAGTTAGGTAAAGCAGTCTATGATAATTCCCTGCTACTCCAAGACTATTAATCCAGTGTGCCCTACTTATTTTTTTTACTTGTCTATTTATGCCAGATGACCAGCTCTGCAGCTTAATGGTTAACCAAAAAATCTGACAATGTCCCTAGTTAACCCATTGAGCCCCAGTGCGCTATACATATTTTTTTTACTTGTCTAACGCCAGACAATTTTACTCCTCAATGGTTTACAAATTAAATTAGCACTCGTGTAAACCCAAAATATTTCAAATAGAGCAAAGAAATTTCAACAAAAAGCATTTGAATTTACTGTTTTGAGACATGAGATTTTTGGTTTACAAACGGTACAAAAAATAAGGCTTTGTGTTCAAACGAAACTGCCAAGCGCTCCGTTTTCATCTTGCTTCGTTTAGAAACCATGCTCAATTGTTATGTCAAACGTTTTCAAACAATTTTCATTGCTTTTATGTTTCCAGGTGACTTTGCAATCCTGCTAAACTCTGGTCTAACATACAAGCAAGCCATGTTGGCCAACTTCCTGTCAGCATGTTCTTGTTATGTTGGGCTGGCGATTGGTCTGGTGTTGGGATATGCCACTCATGCTGTCAAGTATATATATGGCATTGCTGGAGGAATGTTTTTGTATATATCTTTAGTTGACATGGTAAGTACAGATTCAATTAATATTGTAGAGATCTTAAATGTGGTGGTCCAGTGTAGGTAGTATTCTACAATTAGCTGCCGTGGTTTGTGTCTGAACTACCTGAAAAAGGTATCTCAAACGTGGTGGTCCAGTGTAGGTATGTATTAGTACATTCTACAATTAGCTGCCGTGATTTGTGTCTGAACTACCTGAAAAGATATTTCAAACATGGTGGTTCAGTGCAGGTAGTATTATTCTACAATAAGCTGCATGCCGTGGTTTATTAGTGTGAACTACCTGAAAAAGATATTTCAAACGTGGTGGTCCAGTGTATGTAGTATTCTACAATAAGCTGTCGTGGTTTGTGTCTGAACTACCTGAAAAGATATCTCAAACGTGGTGGTTCAGTGTAGATAGTATTCTACAATAAGCTGTCGTGGTTTGTGTCTGAACTACCTGAAAAAGATATCTCAAACGTGGTGGTCCAGTGTAGGTAGTATTCTACAATAAGCTGCCATAGTTTGTTTATGAATTATGTGAAAAAGACAACATGGTTGTCATTATTGCTATAGCCTGCGTGGCAGGCGGTATTTCAACAGGCAGTGAAAATTAGGATAACTTTTTTAGTGTAGTGACTTTTTTGTGTAGTCAGACTTTATTTTAGAGTGTAATTGATTATTTAATTTAATATTTAGCACAGCTCCTCCATTGATAATTATTAACATTATGTTTTTAATATATATTATATACTGAAGGAGTATACCTGTTAAAATATTGTTAATAATAATAATGAAATCAAATTTATTTCTTCTAGTTACCAGAAGCTCTAGAGATGGCATATTTATTGAGTGGAAATTCAAAATCCAAGTCAATCAAAATGTTGTGTATGGTAAATTTAGCTATAATTTTTGGATTCTGTGTCATGCTTGTGATTGCGTTGTATGGAACCTCCATAGAGTTGTAAGCTAGCTTACTGCTGAAAGGTGGGAAGACCTCCACGCACATCTATTCAGTCAGGGTATCACAGATCTGTGCATTGATGATTTACATCCACTCCATCAGGCTATCACAGATTGTAGATCTGTGCATTGATGATTTTTGTAAAATTTTTTAGTTTTGTAAACTAAGTTTTTGCCAAGTGAACCTAGTGAACTCATTTTATGATGCTAGATAATTTATTGCAAAGTTTGTGCTATATTTAAATGCTGTATTTTCTGTCAGTAAAAATGAAATGTGTGTTTGTAATCTGTGTTTGGTTTAGTCCATTAGATCTGCAGCCAACTTTATTATTTTACCATTCAGTGATCAGACTGTTCCATATATATTAATTAGATGTAATATAACAAATGTGCTACAATGTGACGCCATAGGTTTAAGTAGTTAATATGTATGGATTGTGTAAAATGGTATCTCAGTTATGTGACATGTAATTTGTTGTTCTGTTTGATCATGTAGAGATAGATGTATTCAGTTAGTTTTTTATTTATTATATATTGTAGTTAGTTTCATGTGCTCAACCACATCCGCTATGCTGTAAATTTACTATCGTGTTTAAATAAATGCTTTTATTATTATTTTTTCCCATTGTCTTTCCATTGTTTTGAAAATCCCACTGTCCTCCATGCCATCCAGTTATCATGAAATGCTTTGCCATATAAATGATATATTAAAGACAAATGCAGGCCTGTATTATGACAATATTTCAATTTTATTTATTACAAAATAAGTATGAAACCATTATAGACTTAAAGAATTATTAATAACTATTTACAATTTGATAATATAAAAAATAGATGTAGATTGATTATTTTCCATGCATTGAAAATAGATGATCACCATAATACTGTGATGAGAGATCTCTTTCACTTTTTGTAGACTTGACAGGTGTTTGCTTCAATTGCGATTTTTGTCTAGTCTTAGTGTGTGAAGGTGATCTAAAGAAAATATATATTAAGTGATGAAGAACAACAGGTAAACACACAGTTTGATACATCAAGCCCCTCTAAGCGTAATTCAATGTTTTCATTTAAAACACATACCTAGTTTTAACAGGTGATTTAAAAATGACTTTTTCTTCCAATTTTATACGCTGCTCAACATCAGAAGGTCGATGTTTTTGGTCATATTCCTGTTGTGCTTTTTGCTTCACACAAAAAGAACACTTTATTTCACCCTTAACTAAAAACAAAATTGACGATTACATTTCTCATCTACGAAGGGTAATTTAAAGCACAGCCACCATTTAACAGTTGATGAATGGTGAACTGTCAGACACACCCAAGTTCATCTACTGTGGCGATTAAGTTATCAGCTTTGCAGATCTATGATCTGTTTGGCATGTTTATATATATACACAGACAAACAAACTTTTCTTTGCCCAAGTTTGCCCAGATAGTTAATCCATCTCTAGTATAAATGGCTGCAACAATACCTGCTTTCTGGTTGGCTAAAGTGTGACCATGTTTTCTGGACAATATATCTGGTGTGTGACCTTGATTGTTTGTGATGGTGATATCAGAACCATGCTTGATTAGACAGTTCATGGCTGGCATGTGACCTGATGCTGCACAGTGTGCTGGTGTGTTGCCTGCATCTGAAGGAAAAATTATTAATAAAATCGACTAACGAACTTTGTTTATACAATTATACCAGATACACCCTGCTATTGTATTGATAGAGAATTACCATCTGTTGAACTGGCATCTGCACCTTGCTCCAGTAACCAATGCAGACACTCTGTTGATCCTTTCTGGGCAGCCTAGAACAGGCAAATCATAGTTTAGCTAGCCTGTAGTATTAGCTCATTGTACAACTTGCAAAAAGTCTGTTGAGCTCAATAACAAGCTGGGAACAAGCAGTGCGAATACATCGTGTTGACAAGTTGTTGGAATCACATTGCTACAAGTCTGCTGCAGGTTTGTCACAACTTTTTACATGTGTAAACATACTAAAAACTTCTCGACATAAATCTTACATAATGAGCACTTGTCTTCCCACTTTTATCTCTCTTGCCCAAAGCAATCCCAACTTTAGTAAGAAATTTCAGACACTCCAAGTGACCAGCTGCGGCCGCATGGTGTGCGGGCGTTGCACCATTCTCATCTGTCACCATCAAGTCCACCTTGTATTTCTTGAACACTTTGAGACAACTTATACTGCCGTAGATTGCAGCATAGTGTACTGAGGTCCTGCCTTGCTTGTCTGCTTTGAATATGTCCATTTTACCTGTGTCTAAAAGACACCTGAAAAGCAGACGGTTGA
The DNA here is from genome assembly GCA_902702795.2 of Paramuricea clavata. Taxonomy (NCBI): domain Eukaryota; kingdom Metazoa; phylum Cnidaria; class Anthozoa; order Malacalcyonacea; family Plexauridae; genus Paramuricea; species Paramuricea clavata. The sequence goes on along the minus strand of CACRXK020006848.1, from coordinate 5,197 downwards.
CTGACTGAACAAACTTTATTTATACTGGATAGCTCTATCAGTTCTGAACTGTTCTTCCTAGAGGTCCAGTAAGAAACATCTCTTATTGATCCAGTGTTACTACAGGAGGAAACCTAAACTAAACTAATTTTATTTATATTGGATAGCTCTATCAGAGTTCTAAACTGTTCTCGCTAGAGGTCCAGTAAGGATCATCTCTTGTTGATCCAGTGTTACTACAGGAGGAAAACTAAACTAACTTTATTTATACTGGATAGCTCTATCAGTTCTAAACTGTTCCTCCTAGAGGTCCAGTAATTATAGGGTCTGCATCCCTTAATGGACGATCAAACAAGCTGCTCTGCATATATTGCAGAAATCAAACCTCGGTCACAGAGATGGAAGACAAGTTTTACTTACTGTAGTGTTTCAGGGTAGTTTTTCTTGACAGCAAGGTGAGCTGGCAAACACATTTGATTATCTTGATAATTTATATCACAACCATTGTCAATAAGAGCATTCAAACATCCTGTTTCCCCATGATATGCTGCAATGTGTGCCGCAGTCTGTCCGTGACTGTCGGGATGATCCAAATCTTTGGTATACTGTACCAGCTGTAGCAAGGTTTCGAGATGGCCGCCTGTGCATGCTTCGTGCAATGCTGTACGTTGGACGCTACTGGCTTTGTCAGGACTGGCACCAGCCTACATCATTAAACTCATTAACTTAATAAAACTGAAGTGGATTTCTCTTCAGAAAAATTCTTTCAGATCTCTCCGAGAGAATTTGAAATTTTTTTTCAAAAAAAAATTTGAAGAAAAAAAATTTCAGATTTCTCTAGGAAATGACAACTGCCTCTAATCGATTCAGATGACAATAATCCCATTTGACATTATTTGTCATTACAATATCCACTAACCTTTAACAATAATTGAACGACCTGTGTATGGCCGTAAGCCGATGCTTTATGAAGAGCTGTTCTCAGAGCTCTGTGTCCAGCAATCAATGCATTTAAATCTGCTCTGCCTTCAGCTAGAATATTTTTCACTTCAGACACATTTCCACTATCACAAGCTGCGTGTAAAGCTAGAGTTGATTGACTATGTCTCTCTTCAGTAAAACCTGATGCTTGGTCGTGTATTGATAATTTTGATAGTTTTTCAAGTTCTGATATTTCAGCCATTTGCCTTTTGAAAGGTGTCAATACTTCACAAAATTACCAGTTTAAAATTAACATTTCAAATTAAAGATTTCCTTTCTTTTGGATTATTTCAAATCTTCGTAACATAGCAACGAAAACGACATGGGCGATTATTAAACAATCGTTACTTGATATTAAAATCCAATAATTTACATGTGGAAATCCAAATTGTATATTAAAACCTTGTTATTAACACTATCTGTAAAACAAATATTACTGTAGGTACAAATTAGGCAAAATTATTGGCGAAAATCTGTTTAGAAACCTCAATTTGTTTAAAAAAGTTGCAAAATATTATGTTTGTATATACGAACTTTGTCCTCGGAATTTCGTCCCCTCGTAGTGATTCTGATCTCTGATTTGACTGGAGTGTGGCGACTTTGATCTCTAAAACTGGAGTTTGTTCCTTCTGATCTTTGGTCTCTATACAAAACTGGACGGCTGCCCTGATCTATAATATTAAACTGGATTGACAAGCCGTACGTCGTTTTTATCGCGTATTTTGACGTGGCAAGAAACCAAAACAAAAAAAGATGTCTGCGAGCGAACCTCCCTCTCCAAGCAGCAACGGTTTCGATGAATGGCAAAGTATTGATGAAAGAAATGGCTCTGACAAAAGTTCCAACAGTGGCAGTCAGAATTCATCTAGTTGGTATTTAGTTCAGGTGAGTTTTAGCTTGCTAGCTCGCGTTGTATTTTGTATTTTCGATGTATTAATTACAAGTATAATTACAGTTAAATTAATACCAAATACTTAGAATATTATAGTTTGAATGTTAGTTTACACGTATGGCGTTGTGTACAGTATAATTTGTACTTTGATAAGCAAGTTTTACACTAGCGAAGGTGGACAATGCCATAAATATTCAAATTGATAGAATGAAACAAATAGTTAATTGACTATAAAATATATTCTATATTTAAAATACAAACGTAAAAACGCACATTTTCTAAGAAAACCTTCAAGTAGAGCTGTAGCAATGCTGTTCCAACAACTTGTCAACAGGATGTGTTCGCACTGCTTGTTCCCAGCTAGTTGACAAGATGTCGACGGCTTGTTGACAACTTGCTACAAGGTTGTTGAGCTCAACAGATTTGTTACAAGTTGTTGTTATCGCCCTGCAATTCAAGAATTTGTCAACAAGTTGTGAGTGACAACCTTGTAGCAACTTGATGAAATAACAGCATTGTTACAACTTGTTGACAAGCTTGCTACAAGCCTGTTGCGAACACATCTTATTGAAACGATATGAGATTTTTATGTGATTGTTTTTATGCCAATCAATGGGTTGAATACAAGTCAATTCTTCTTGTTCAGGACTCGTCGTCAGTGGTGGATATGGCCGAGACAGATGAACTTCAGTCAGAGACCATCATTGACATTGAAAGGTACATATAGACAATCTCAAAGATTTGATGTCTCAGGGCCTGTAATTTATATGACCCCAGATGGTCACAAAACTCTTTACATGGCATTGCAATCTAACGTGCCCCACTTTATCACGGCCTAACTATACATGTGACAATAGACTTTTCCCCTTTTGAGTGAAATTCTGATCTGGAGAAGTCTGGACAAAAATTTCATCACAGCTTGAAAGAGCATCACAAAATTAGTGATATTCCGAAGTTTCGTTGCAAAATGTTGTAAAATGTGGATAATATAGCCCTGCGAAGTTTGCCGTTTTTCAGTCATTTTGTATTACGCACGGGAAATTGATACCTTTTTTCAGAAAGCGGTATCAATCTCCCGTGCGTAGTACAAAATGACTGAAAAACGGCAAACTTTGCAGTGCTATTATCTGCATTTTACAACATTTCGTAATGAAACTTTCAAGCCGTGATGAAATTTTTGTCCAGATCAAAATTTTGTTCATTAGGTAATAGGTCCATTCACCTACTTTTTATCATGCTCTAACTATATACATGTGACAATTAACATTTGTTTCTGTATTAATTATGGTTTAATGAGTTTTAACGATGATATTTAGTTCGGATGATCAAGCTCGTCCACATTCAGCGATGTCAGAAAATGAATTCATTAACAGAATGCGGGAACACATGGCTGAGGAAGTCGGAGGATATGTATGTTCACAATGTTAATTTTAATTTTTTTTTAAAATTTAACAATGTTTGAAATATTTACTAAATAGTATATTTATGTACATATTTAATAAGGAGAAAATGTTCTCGAGTGAGATATATCATGATTTCCAGACAGCACAGTAGAAAACTTTCCCTACCACGGCTGTATTTCGAACCCACGACCTTCGAAATACTTGATCCACGCTCTACCAACTGAGCTACACTGGAAATTATGAACTATATACTGAATGTCATAAACATACTTGTTTATATTAATTCGGTTAGTTAACTAGTATTGTTCGATGCTGAATTAATAATATAAACGAGTATGTTTATGACCTCTATCTGTTTGTTTGTCTGTCTGTTTGCTCAGGGGTAGATAGATTTGGAAAGCCAGCAATAGCAGCATTTTATTTCATTGATTATATCAACTTTTACTTGTGTAGGTTTGGAATGCTAGTAAACAAACAGCAAAGAGAGCGTTTGATCTGTATGCAAATATTGACATTCTACGACCTTACTTTCATGTGGAACCTCACGAAGTGCGAGAAAGGTAAATATATATTCGACTTTCCACTTACAAGCGATAAAATCTTGAACGGTTTGTACCAGTGTAGGTATAGAATTAAATACAAACTGCAGAGTTTTGTAGGAAATATAACTAGAAGGCCCTTTGTCACGCTACGCTGTTTTTCAGATATCTCCAATAGCTGTTATATCATTGATTTTTTCTTTTAGGTTAATCACCTCAATGATGCCACAAGTACCAAAACAGACTTCGCCTGTGGTAAGATTTAAATCTAAATTCAAAAGTAGTCTTCCATAGAACAGATGGGCGGTTGCCTGATTGGACGGCCGCCTCAGTCGTAACAACATTCGTTTCTTGCAGACCGTGAATGGTGAGCTGTATGGTCCGTTGATGTTGGTTCTAACTCTCATTGCAATCCTTCTATTTTCAATGAAATCTTCTGGTCACACGGTGGTGAGTTGCATTGTTTGAAATGTTGCACAACTCAATAATAAAGGAACAAATAAATGAAGACGACCATACGATTTAATTAACATATTTATACATTTCATTCTAGCAAGAGGGAACGCTCATTGGAACAGCTTTTGTCGTGTGCTTTGGTTATTGGTTGGGAGCTTCGTGTATTTTTAAACTTGTCGCTCATGTTTGCAACACGCATCTGACGACACTGCAAATCTTCTCTCTCACGGTAAGAAGAATGTTGGGATAGTAGCGTTGCAGACTGCAGGGGAGAGTGGGCAGTAAGGCTTTGAGGGAACACCACCTCATGGAAACCATGCACCCCTCCTTACAGACGAGGCTAGATTCGTCCTTGTTAGCCGTATTTATACACAGAAGAATCGACCAATCCAATATTAATCAAAATTTTGAACTCAACAAGTCTAGGCAAAATTTTCATCACAGCTTAAAAGAGCATCACAAAATTAGCAATATTCCAAAGTTTCGTTGCAAAATGTTGTAAAATGCGGATAATATAGCCTTGCGAAGTTTGCCGTTTTTCAGTTATTTTGTATTACAAACGGGAAATGGTTACCACTTCCATGCGTAATACAAAATGACTGAAAATTACAAATTTTGCAAGGCTATATTATCCGCATTTTGCAACGAAACTTTGGAATATTACTAATTTTGTGATGCTCTTTCATGCTGTGATGAAATTTTGTCTAGACTTGTTGAGATCCAAATTTTGGTTAATTGGGGATTGGGTCCATTATTGAACTCAAACATCATTCTCAATTTAGCCTGCGAACAGGCTCTCAAGCTGAATTGAGAGCCTGCATCGATGACTAATGAATTTGAATATCTGCATCTCAAATCGTGACGCGAAATTGTCATTGGTCAGATGCTATAATTTATATGTTTCCGCTGAGCTCTATATATGTCAACTGCTGAAGCACTATGCATAA
>CACRXK020006847.1:7491-24231 GCA_902702795.2 Paramuricea clavata | reverse complement strand
GAAGCGCCCGAGGGGGTGTGGGAAAAGTATCAAATTACATGATTCCAGTGGAGATATTTTGTTTAACAGTTAAAAACATTATTAAGTTCAAAATACTTGCTAATTTTTGTTTATTTTCTTTGCTTTGGAGCGATTATAGAATACCCGGCCACTTTTGAATTTTGATAGTGTTTGGTTTTGGGGGATACGGGGATACGCAGTCATTAAAATGACGTAATTATTCGAGTAGTTTAAAAGGAGAATGGGTAACTATTATATTTCAATGATACGGGGATACGCAGTCATTAAAATGACGTAATTATTCGAGTAGTTTAAGAGGAGAATGGGTAACTATTATTTTTCAATGATACGGGGATACGCAGTCATTAAAATGACGTAATTATTCGAGTAGTTTAAGAGGAGAATGGGTAACTATTATTTTTCAATGATACGGGGATACGGGGATACGCAGTCATTAAAATGACGTAATTATTTGAGTAGTTTAAAAGGAGAATGGGTAACTATTATTTTTCAATGATACGGGGATACGGGGATACGCAGTCATTAAAATGACGTAATTATTTGAGTAGTTTAAGAGGAGAATGGGTAACTATTATTTTTCAATGATACGGGGATACGCAGTCATTAAAATGACGTAATTATTCGAGTAGTTTAAAAGGAGATTTATACTAATGAGTAATATTTTGTGCAGGGTTTGGTGAGAACGTGAGAAATACAATATATGAGTAATATTTCGTGCGGGGTTTATTGAGAACGAGAAATACAATATATGAGTAATATTTTGTGCGCGGTTTAGTTGAGAACGTGAGGAATACAATATATGAGTAATATTTTGTGCGGGGTTTATTGAGAACGAGAAATACAATATATGAGTAATATTTTGTGCGGGGTGTATTGAGAATGAGAAATACAATATACGAGTAATATTTTGTGCGGGGTTTATTGAGAACGAGAAATACAATATATGAGTAATATTTTGTGCGGGGTTTATTGAGAACGAGAAATACAATATATAAGTTATATTTTGTGCGGGGTTTATTGAGAATGAGAAATACAATATACGAGTAATATTTTGTGCGGGGTTTATTGAGAACGAGAAATACAATATATGAGTAATATTTTGTGCGGGGTTTATTGAGACCGAGAAATAAAATATATGAGTAATATTTTGTGCGGGGTTTATTGAGAACGAGAAATACAATATATGAGTCATATTTTGTGCGCGGTTTAGTTGAGAACGTGAGGAATACAATATATGAGTAATGTTTCGTGCGGGGTATATTGAGAACGAGAAATACAATATATGAGTAATATTTTGTGCGGGGTTTATTGAGAACGAGAACTACAATATACGAGTAATATTTTGTGCGGGGTTTATTGAGAACGAGAACTACAATATATGAGTAATATTTTGTGCGGGGTTTATTGAGAACGAGAAATACAATATATGAGTAATATTTTGTGCGGGGTTTATTGAGAACGAGAAATACAATATATGAGTAATATTTTGTGCGGGGTTTATTGAGAACGAGAAATAAAATATATGAGTAATATTTTGTGCGGGGTTTATTAAGAACGAGAAATACAATATATTTATAACCCTTTATTATTGAAAATATAGATTATTTGATTAACGATTCCCCGTTTATTTTGATACCGAAACATTAGAATAATTACGTAATTTCATTCACTGCGTATCACCGTATCCCCGTATCATTGAAACTTAATATTTACCCAAACACTCGAATAATTACGTCATTTCATTCACTGCGTATCACCGTATCCCCCCAAAATAAACAGTATCAGAAATGGACGGGTATTCTATAATCTAGCCAAGATTTTATACAGTTATTTGAATATTTCTAGATTCTAGCTTGCTGTGTGCCTGTGTCTGCTTGCTTTTATATTAAACTCGATAGAAAAAAAATTAAGAAATGTACGAAGCACAAACCATAGGGAAATGGTTGGGAATCCTGTAAATTTTATTGATTTTAATACCACTAGTCTCTGTGTTTTCATAGCCATAGGGTTTTAAAACCTGCTTATAGTGTCAAAATCCTCACTGTGCACTTACTGTATATTTATTTTATAGCACTACAGGCTTTTATAGTATTATAGAGATATAAACAAATTTTCCCTGACAAACTTTGAGTGATATATATAGCCTTGCCAGCGGTTCTTGTAGCAGTTATATATAATGACTGTGTATACTGTAGTTATATTATTTATCACTTCTACAACAGGCAGGTGAAAATTAAATTGTTTTGCTGAATATGCTGGGCCAATTAAAGGCCATTAAAGATATCAAGTTCAAACCATTCAAATGATTCAATACCCATTGCAATCAAGCAATGACCATAAACCTAAGCCCCAATGACAGACCCCAAATATAAGCCCTCCTGTGTAGAAATGCACCACAAGGGTGCATCGGGGTGCAATGCAACTCAATGGGTTAACTATAGGCACATGCGCAGATAGGCCAGTTAACCCATTAAGCTCCAGCGCTCTCCCCTTGACGAGTAAAATCGTCTGGCATTAGACAGAGTAAAATATCAAAGTAGGGTGCATCAGGGTGCAATGCAACTCAATGGGTTAAATCCCTCTGTGTGAGCCCATAAACTTATTTTTGGACAGGTATTTTTTAATGCAGCGAAGGGGATTCCAACAGCTCAGCCCATCAAAAATGCTATTGAATGAATATAAGCATTGGGTCGTTCCAGAAAAGATCCACACTCCCACACGGAGGAAATTTCTGCCGTCCGGAGGGGGAGGGGAGAATAAATTGTTTCTGATAATTGTAAATGTATTAGGACATCCGAAGGGGGTAGGGGAGTTAACTTCCAATTTCCTCTGTGGGGGTGGTATGGATGTTTTCTGGAATAACCCATTCAGAGGTTTACATGGTATTCATCTGCCCAACATAGTATGTCAGAGTTATATAAATTCCACAGCCATTAGAGTTGTAGACTTGTAGTTAGGTATTTGTAGGAATGAAGGGTGTCTACGTGCCAGCCAATGCATATTCGCTGCCAATCAAATTGCCGATGATTGATAACATGTACATTTGAGAGCATCTTCAGTGGTGGTATCCCCAGTATTGGAGTAGAGCCCAACTGTTCAGTTAGACATTATTTACGAACTTCCTCTCTTATATCTGCATAGATTATTTTTGATATATTGTAATGTAAAATGAAACTTTGGGATAGTTAAGAAATACAATTAATCCATTTATAATGGACAAGATTGTCCCCTTAACAAGTAAAATTGCCTGGCATATTAGACGGACTTATAAATGACATACCATATTAATTTTTAAAACCATTAGGTTGCATTGTGCCCTAATGCACCCTACTTTATTATTTTACTCTGTCTAACACCAGACAATTTTACTTGTGAACTGGAGAGCCACTCAGTGCTCAATGGGTTAACATGTCAATGTCTAACTGAACCGTCTGGGCTCTGCTCTACAGTAAATTTCCTTGTAATTGGAGTCTGGGATCTGTGACCCAATACATCTTCAGTTTCTTCATATGGTACTGTCACTATTTTATATGTATAATGGACATTTTTCATTTAGGGTGAATCTGATGTACAAGTCATGTGGACAAGAAATTAATACAAGTTCTTTTGAATGTTCAAATAGCAAGGGTTAAGTGGTGCACTAGCTCTTGTCAGACTTAACTGCATGCCAGAACTAACAATTACTTTTCTCTATAATTTTGTGGGAATGTGTTATTTGTTTATGTAATATGTTCTACAAACAGCCAAAGAATAACCCATGAGCTCTAGTTTTAATTTTTTAATAATACTGTTAAGTATTACATGTAACGTGATTGTACAGTTAGGTTTTAATATTATTTATTGCTAATGGGTCATTCCAGAAAACATCCATACCACCCCCACAGAGGAAATTACGTACATTTACTATTATCAGAAACAATTTTTTCCCTCCTCCCCCTCCGGACGGCATTAATTTCCTCCGTGGGGGGAGTGTGGATCTTTTCTGGAACGTCCCAACTGGATAATTATTCTTTAACCATGCAAGTTGAATTAAAATAAATAATATACAAAATCAAGCAAATTTTTGTCTTTAATTAATTTTGAAACAATTAATACATGTTTCTTGGAGGTTCACTAACAACAGTGGCATGAACTCATTGTGGGAGCATTCTGCAATAAGCAAGAATTGATTATAGCCATAGGGGCTATCAATATGGAAGCCAGGCTGGCCTGGTTGGCAGAACTATTTATTATTTCCAGATTAATTTCCTTGCCGACACAATTCTCTATTGTTTTGACAATATTTCCATGACCAATGTTGTATTGACTTTACTTTGACCAGGTCAGTCCAGTTAGTGTTTATATCCATAAAATATCTTCCCAGTGTAACTGAGAGCTTGCCTTCTTCAGGTGAGATCTGAAAACTGAGCCAGTCCGGTTGTCCATACAATTTGAAAGGAATTTCCACTATAAAAATAACCACACAGTGAGTGAGACCTTGCTTACTGGCCTAGGGCTAGCTGTCACATTAGCCCCTACCTCAGGAACACCAGAAATATGCCAGCAGTTGAGTCAATTAACCCAATACTTATAGGGATGGGGCAAACAAGTTAATGCATGGCCTTTTAAAGATACATACAACAAACTATCAGAGAGGACACAATATACATGCAAACTTGGGCAAAACATATGCATTTTCAGATCAGCTGAGCTTTTTCCAGCACCAGTTCTGAGCTCATGCATGAAAAAACCCGGTCTTGGCTAAATCTATAAAACCTTACTTCCCTCTTTAATATACTAGCACATCATAGTCTCATGTCAACTCAAATATTTGTCAAATTCATATACATGTACAACCATTAATTCCTTGGGATTGAGGGATGAAATTATTATATTTTAAAATTAAAAGGCTCGTCTACAACCACATTATAAATACTCGTGGCTTATTTTCTAAAAAATAGAGTACATTCTACCATTTATTCCTAACATTTTTTCATGAAATATTTAAAATAGTAATGTGAATTTTGAAAAATGTATAAATACCTGTTTATAGTCTGTAAAATACGGATGTTTGTTCTGGCTTGAAGTATCGTTTTTGCCCACATTTCGCGAGGTTTTAATAGTTGTTTGTTGTCTTTCACGCTCCACGGACGAGAATTAACGTGTACAGCTTCCACGTCTTTGAACAAATTGTCAACAGGCGAAAAAATATGTCGAAAATATCAAAACAACAAGGATTCACTGCAAATTGCAAAAAGCCGAAATATTTTTATAAAAACCAGGGGGGAGTGAAAACTGTGGCGGGCTCATAATTGAGCCTTGTTCAGTGGCAATTACCATGAATTTAGGGACCAGTAGTCATGGAAATGGCGTCATTTTTCATCAAAATCCGCCATTTTTTTGGCGACACTTCGTTGACTGAACGAAGTATAGGAGCAGGTCCTCCAGTTATTATACAGCTCAGTGGTTTCCACGCCCGTGTCACAGAATAGGAAGTTATACCAGAAGCGTAACTCGAGCAAATATTTGTCCGCGTATTTACAAGCGATTCGTCATCAATCACGCCATCCTGGCTAGTACAACCGGCACTTTGTACCTACCAAATCCTGATAAAAACTTCCGGCTGTACTAGCCAGGATGGCGTGGCCTGACGTGAGCGAGTTCAAAATTTTCGTGGACGTCAAACAATAAGGGAAACGACTAGAGTTACGCTTCTGGTATAACTTCCTATTCTGTGCCCGTGTTTTACTACGCCCTGGCGTCAGCAAACATGAAAATCCGCCATGTTTTTCCGGACACTCGTTTGACTGAAAGATAGATAGGAGCACGTCCTCCAGTAATATTATAGCTCAGTGGTCCCAAATCCTCGTGGTAATTACCACTGAGCAAGGCTCATTTTGAGCCCGCTACCACTTTCTCATCCCCCTGATTTTCACAAAAATATTTTAGCTTTTTGTTTTGAAGTTTGCCTCGGTGTTTGCCTTCTCTTCGACATATTTTTAACATTTGTTTCGAGTTGCACAAGTGGTAAGAATCATCCTGGCTAGTGAAAGACAGGGAACGAATATTCAAACCTCAAGAAATTTTGGAAAGACGTTATTTGTAAAGGTAAAAAAATACTGTTTATATGTTCAATCAATATTAATTTGTGATAGAGTGTGTCAAAACAAAGCGAAATAAACAGCCCATTTGTACTGTGTAGTGGACAATTTTAGCAACTGATGTATACAATTAAGTTGCCCAAACTATATTAATACGAGAAACAGTCTTCCTCGAAAGAAAATGGTTGAAATTTCAGATTTTAGTTTCATTTGTTATTTCAAATTTTACGATATAAAATGCCAGTCAACCACCATCTGCTTCATGATCATACTTATTAAAATTAAAGTGGTTTCTATTATATTAGTATACCTATAGAGGAAGACCTTTTTAAGCCAGAACTATCATGGCTTGGCTTTGAATGATTTAATCCATGTACTTTATAACTGGCCACTTATGGCAATGAAATTATAATGACTAATGTGTAGAATTATCAAGTCTAGATCCAAAAATTGGCAGTTTCATATATAAGATCAGGCATATATAAGATCAAAGCTATTTTCATATATAAGATCAGGTTTAGAGGCCTGTAGCATTTTCTCTAGAAATTGCATGAGTAAAATCAATTTCATAATTAAATAACCCGTTGAGCCGCAATGCGCCCTATTTATTTTTTTACTTGCCAGATGATTTTACTTGTCAATGGGGAAGCTCTGCAGCTTATCGGTTAACCAAAAAAAACTGACAATGTCTCTAGTTTTTTTTTACTTTCTAAAGCCAGACAATATTACTCGTCAATGGGGAAGCTCTGCAGCTTAGTGGGTTAATTAGAAAATGAACCATTCTTGACATTCACTCATGATATTTGATGTTGGTAATTCATGTATTTTTGGAGGAAAATATTTTAGACAGTGGTTGTTTGCCTGACACCAAACCCCAATATTTACATGCTATTTGTCTAAGTGAACTATTTCCTCATTTTCAACATGCCAAAGTGATACAAAATAAATTTCAGTTAAATTCAAGGAGGTCCTCGGGCCCGTAAGTTGTCAACTGACGACTATCACCTTCATTGTTAGTTAAGCATATATCTGCTTAAGTCCTGGGTTCAAATGAGTGGAATTTCAAGAGCATTCTGACTGGCTTTGTGCAAACAGGGGGCCTTACCGGTTAGGATGAGGGCCAGTTGAGGTGTTAGGGTTGGGTGCAGGCAAGGTTCATGTAAACTTATTGTTAGCAAGAATCAGAGAAGGATTTTCATATTTTTGTTCGGGGGGGGGGTAAATATCTGGGGGGGTGATGCTGCTTGCTTTGGCCGGGGCAACGCCTGGAAAGGCCAAGGAAAAAGTTTAACAAAATTTGTTTTCTATGTCTGCATGGCAAGATCTGAGACCATAATATTGGTAATTTTACAAATTTAGTAGTAAGAATAATCAAATATGAAACTATCAAATCAAAATATATATAATTTGTGGGGGTGCAAACAAAAACTTTGGGGGGCAGTGCCAAATGCCTCTTGGGGGGGGGGGGGGTTTGCAAATAATTTCTGTGGTACACCCCCCCCCCCCAGAAAATCTGTGCCTGGCAAGAATGTTATGTGTACATAATCATGTGTAATGTTGTTTGGATTAATTGCATTTAAACGTTGGAATCCAGTGTCGAACAGTAACCACAACAATTATTATATAAAGTATTTGGTTGTTTTAGTGTAATATTAATTTCTCACATATTTTTTTCAGAAATAAAGCACCATTGAGCAACTTGTTGGGAAAGAGGAGTCACAAACTGTTGATGAATATTTAATTAACTACACATAAAATACAATTTTATTAACAGTATATTGATTTATGGGTTTATTAGACCACATTATTTTCATATTATTAATAATGAAAAAATAAAATTAACAAATAAATTACAAAATCAGTGTGAAAATATTGCAATAATCAATTAAAATGTCAAACCAGCCAATTGTTTCAAATTATAGCTGTTATCGTAATTGAATATGTCTATGCTATGGACCAGTGGTATCTGCATTATTTTAACATCGAGACGAGGCTATAGGGTCATGTTTTGTGTTTTTTTACCCTTTAGCCTTGTTTTTGTCCGTACTTCCACTGAGATACCACTGGTTCGCCACAGCGGGTATTCAAATACGATAACAGCCATTATGCATTTGTGAGTGTAACCTAAGCCCCTCCCCCCCTGAGAGAACAAGAGAGTTGCTGTGGGCCCCTATTATCCCTTTTGATAAGTCAGGCAATCCACCACATAATTTTCCTTTCAAATGCCAGACGAATATACTTGTCAATGCAAGGGGAGAGCTTTGGCACTCTATGGGTTGACCAGTATGCGTCTATGCATCCTGTTAAGCCTTTGATAAGTCTGAATGCAACACAATGCACCCTACTTTATTATTCTGTCTAATGGCAAATTTTATTTGTGAAGGGGAGAGTGCTGAATGAGTTGACCTGCACCCTGATGTGCCCTACTTTTAGTATTTTACTCTGTCTTATGCCAGAGTATTTTACTCTGTCTAACGCCAGATGATTTTACTCATCAAGTGGAGAGTGCTGCCCCTCGATGGATGGATGAATGGAATATTATACTAATTGCTTTGAACAAAGGTGATTCCCTTTGTGGCATAAAATTTAACCAGGGCATTCTTCAAGTTTTCAACACATCTCAGGATTTTTCTTGGCATCTGGAAAAGTGTAATAGAATACATCCAATCAGTCATCTACTATATTATGTATATAATTTGATCTACATGCTATTGAACATTATATTATTTTTTTTCCCATTTCAAATATTAAAATATGTCGATCTTTCAGACATAGAAATTAGAGTGTTGTGAAATAAGCATCCCCACCCATGTACTATCCATAAATTCATATTCGTCAAGAAAAATTCATGTCTATTTGCTGGCCTTTTTATATATGAACTAAAACTTTACTTGTACAACTATCTATTGGAACCTTCGCAGAGATGCCTCCTATGTTAGCCATGAAAGAAGATTAAAATTGTCTGTTAAAATCACAACTCAAAATTGTAGTGTGAGCCTTGCAAGCTTTTATTCAACACTTTATACTCCTACAGCTCGAGACACTTGTTAGGAACAGTTTTGATCTTTTTTGTGCCCATTACAACCATATATTGGGCCTCTTATGACAATATATTAAAACCCCAGGATAAGTTCGACTATTGACACCATGGCATTTGTGACTTGACACTGCTTGACACTTGTCCATCATTTTAAGCCTTATAAAGGCATTTCTATTACAATACTGTATGTGAAAATTGATGTTGGGGCTGTTGGATCTTTGGGTAAGGACTCCAGAGGAAAACAAAAACTATAACCTACCCAAATGGCAAAATAAAACACAACGAAAAGTGATAAAGGCAGAATAACACCAGCTGCTGTACAGCGTCGTTATATTTGTAAATTTCGTATCCAATTTTTTCTTTTAAAAAACAGAATTTAGTACAAATGAAGCACAGAGAAAGAGTTTAATATACATCTTACCGGTAAAAAGAAGTGTTTCTTCTTGATATTAAAGAATTGTGGCATCATGAAGCCATGCAAAAACTCGGCATTTTTTCTTGATGTTTTTTATATAAAATTTTCAGCAGAGTTTCAGCTTTTTTGTGCAAAAACCAGGGGGGTGAAATTGTCGTCTGAAACCGAGGATCGCGGTTGGTCAGTGGTAATTACCACGAGGATTTGGGACCAGTGGCGTCATTCTGGCGTCAGCAAACGTGAAAATCCTTGGAAATCCGCCATGTTTTTGGCTTCACTTGCTTGACTGAAGAGAGATAGGAGCACTTCCTCCAGATATATTATAGCTCAGTGATATTAATAGGTCGGTCAAGGAATAATCATATCCTGGAGCTAAGGTTGGTAAAAATTACTATTATTTATTGTTTTGAATAAATCAAAGATTTTAAATGATAGAATGTTGAGTTAATTAAGTAATTTACAGGGTTTTCAGAGAGAATTTATAGAATTTATATTGGTCCAAAAATATTAAGGGTTAAGCATGTTTTAACAGGAATTAGCAGACACCCCCCGAATTAAAAGGGGCTAGTTTCGCTCCTGGATATAGCTCTTATAGCAGATACCATTTAGTGTTACTCATAATTAGACTTAAAATAGAGTTAATTTGTTTATTTTGCGTTCGTGGCGAAGAGTTTTCAAACGTTTTCACCCGTTTTCAAAATTACGCGATCAAGGACGAAAATGCATGCTAGAGTTGACAGGTTGACATGTCAGTTTTATGTCATTCGGTCACGAAGTTTAAACTTTGAGTTTTGCGGTTCCATGTCGATGTATATGCTTTGTATGCTTTATATAAACAGGCTTACAATGATTTCAAGATACTTTTTCGTGGGAATTATTGCAAAATTTAAGCACAAACAAAATCATAACATCACCGTTCTCATACATATCCAATATTACGATACGCAACGAATGGTAAAAATGTTTTAACCATCGGTAAATACGAATACCGATTCGTCACCTGCAGTGCCAAAAGAAACATGATCTCATTATTAGGATATTCACCGACGGTATGCCGCGGTGATAGGATTCACAATCTGTCATCTGCAGTGTCAAAAGAATCGTGAAGAGATGAAGACTTAATCTTATCTTAATTGACGAGCACTGCAGGCTTACTATAACGCCTGGATATCACTTCATGAGTTTGCTTCGTTTTTAAGAAACACGCTTTTGACGCTTTATATAAACGCACTGACATTTAAAACACCAGACCGTGCATTTAAATATTATATGTCTACATGAGTTTGCTTCGTTTTTAAGAAACATGGTTTATATATACGCATTGATATTTAAAACACCGCAGTCCATGCATTTAAATATATATGTCTTCATGAGTTTGCTTCGTTTTTAAGAAACACGCTTAGTTATATAAATACATTGATATTTTGATATTTAAAACATTACTCCGTGAATATATGCTACGCATTGATATTTAAAACACCAGTCCGTGCATTTAAATATGATATATGACTTCATGAGTTTGCTTCGTTTTTAAGAAACACGGTTTATATAAACGCATTGATATTTATTAAAACACCAGTCCGTGCATTTAAATATGATATGTCTTCATGAGTTTGCTTCGTTTTTAAGAAACACGATTTATATACTGGGTGTCCCAAAAAAACTATACCCTGTTTGATTTCATGTACCGTAAAACCTATTACAGCTATTTCACTAAAATAAAAAGCATTGTATTCACAAAGGGTTAACTTAGATTTTGATATATAACATTTACATTTTCGTGCCATATTCACACAGCTATTAGCCTATTAACGTTTCAAAGTTGAACTGACATTTCTGAAATGTTAAAAATTAGCATAAAACAGCATATCAAATTCCAATTTAGTTTTTGATAATTTTTATTCTAGCTAAAAGAATGCCTTCTTGAAATTATGTACAAAAGAATGGACTAATATGAGTTTACTCATCAGGAAAAGCGTGTCGATACAAATCCAAACTCGTTGTTGTCTTTTGTTAACTTAAGGCTAATCGACATGCAATGTTTATTTCATTGCCAATTTGATTTTAAGTGTAATTTTTAAAGTAAATTTGCAAGGGAATGATCCAAAATTAAAGATAAAATCACTGAAGTTAAAAAGATTCCATGTAAAGTGAAAACTGCTTTCAATTTAGTTTCAGTGATGCGGCGATTTTTGTTGTTTTTTCGCCAATTTCAAAAACTCCTCGCAACTTCAAACACTTGTATTTCTGTCAATACTGCACGGAAAATCAAATGTTATTTATCAAAATCTATAAGTTTATTATTTGTGAATACAATGGTTTTTATTTTAGTGAAATAGCTTTTATAGGTTTTACGTTACATGAAATCAAAGAGGGTATAGTTTTTTTTGGGACACCCGGTATACGCACTGATATTTAAAACACCATGAGTCCGTGCATTTAAATATGATATGTTTTTATGAGTTTGCTTCGTTTTTAAGAAACACGGTTTATATACAGATAGTTAAGAACTAGATACTCAATTATGTTACAAATTTATACAAACTCACAAACTCTACACTTGTGAAGCAGGCATGGGCGTACCGGAAGGAAAAAATTAGGGGGGCGGAAAGAAAATTGCCCGACTTTTCGGGATTTTGCCCGACTAGTACCAAAAAATTTTTCCGGAAAAATTTTTCTGGCGACCTCCCCCCCCGTCGCCAAAAAAATTTCGGTCAGTGTACCATTTTAGGGGTCAAAAAAATTTTCCGGACAACCAATTTTTCGGAACATACACAAAATTTTCGAAAAATCTCAAAATTTGCCAACAAATTGACTTAATTTTAGACAAAATTTACAGAATTTGTCACATTTTTTTTTATTGCAAGCCGAAATTGCCCGACTGTTGATCCAATATTGCCCGACTGCCCAAAAAACTGGGGGGGCGGCCGCCCCCCCCGCCCCCCCGCCCGGTACGCCTATGGAAGCAGGCATTTCTCAGCTCCAAAGAATTATACCTAAATGGTAAAGAATCTTTTTATTTTAAATACTGTAAATCTATTGCATAAACATTTCCCCACACTGGAAAAAACAGTCGATTTAGAACATTTTATCAATGACAACAAAGTAAAAACTATAATCGATCAAATAGAAATTAATTACATTTCGGAATGGAAACATCAAGTAAACAATTCTTCTAAACTTTCTTTTTACAACAAAATTAAAAAAGAATATAAATTGGAAGAATATCTAACCACAATAAAAAACCCATGTCAAAGACGACTCTACACAAAACTCCGGATAAGTAATCACAAATTACTAATTGAATATGGTCGATACCAACAAATACCGAAAGAATATGCAAACATTGCAATCTGAACTCCATCGAAGATGAATTTCACTTTGCTTTTGAATGTCAAAAATATGAAAATATAAGAAACAACTCTAATAATATACTACAAACTTTCTTTCAAATGAATCTACCTAAAGATTCAAGAGAAGATTTGTTGACACATATAATTTCAAACACAGACCCAGTATTAACAAATCTATTTTCAAATTTTATTGCAAAATGTTTTAATGTCAGAGACAAATGCCTTAAGATACAAAGCCCATAGCATGTGGTGTTACTCAATTATCTATTCACAAAAACAAACTATTAGGTATATGAACTACTCCGTAGTCATAATTTGTTTATGTTATTGTTACTCTTATAATCTTTACTATGTAATATACTTTAGCAATACCTGTAATTAGTTAAGGTCATGCTAATAAAGTTCTTAATAATAATAATAATACATACGAATTGATATTTAAAACACACAAAACTCTGCCCCACTAAATATCATACATATACGCACCATGCATGATCAGTATTTAAAACACACTCAGTTGGTGCAAATATATGCATAATATACTTCATCAGTTACTGAAAATGCACAATGTAACTATATTAAAATTTAAGTGCGACATTACATAGTAACCAGTTTATCAAAGAAGACAAAAATATATACAAGACAACCTCACATGTGGAATCTGTTTACTTACGCACAGCCTTGTGATGCAGCAGGCACGGATCACGGGCACGCAGCCCCCCAGAGGCATTTGGCACCGCCCCTAAAAAGTTTTTGCACCCCTCAAATTATACATATTTTGATTTGATATTTTCCTATTTGGTTATTCTTATTACTAAATTTATAAAATTACTAATATTATGGTCTCAGATGCCGCCATGCAAGCCTAGAAAAAAAGTTTTGTTAAACATTTTCCTTCACCTTTCTGGACGTTGCCACCAGGCCCCGGTCAAAGCAAGCAGCAGCACCCCCCCCATATTTATCCCCCCGCCCGATGTGATGCAGTACAAGTACAAATACAAATGACAAAGCATTGTTAATTAAGGCATTAAATCCTAAAACATAATTAAACGATACGGCACATTTAAGATTTTAATATCGTATTATGCCGCGTTTATACTGCTTGGCGCGCATTCGCTGAGTTATATTAATTTATATACCTATGTTATATACACAGATTTATTTCTAATAAATCAACACTATATGATAAATAATTCACAAAGTGCAGACACCTTTTTATAAAATAAACCTTTAAAAGCATGTCATTGTCATTGCAGACCAGAGGCAAAAAGCACAGCCCCATGCCAAGTTTAAGCAATCGTGAGATTATATACATGGAAAGAATATGGAAATTATGTTAAAAGCACCCCGTATAATGCTCGAACCACTGCGTACAGTATAATGGCAAACACACCGTGTGTATAATGGCGAAAGCACCACGTATAATGCTCGAACCACTGCGTATAATAGCGAAAGCACCGCGTATAACGCTCGAACCACTGCGTATCGACAAAATGCCGTTTGATCACTTACGCCAGCTATGGGCTTTCCATAAAAGAAAACCAAAGATGAAAGATGATCACATTGCTTGTTTGCCTTATGCCTGTTTATTAGGCAAGAATAGCCTGCCGGCCCGGAAACAGTGCATTGTGGTATGCCGAAATGATCGAGACTTCATCTGCCTTATATATATATATATATATATATATATATATATATATATATATATATATATATATATATATATATATATATATATATACAGGTGATCTCGTGTTCGTATTTTAGCCAATCAGCGCTCAGAAAGGGTTGTCCAAATAGAAATCCATTTTGATGTATTCAGTCAATTATATCTTTCGTTATTCTTTATGAAACTAGTTGAAATTTTGTAATTATGTTTGGTTATGAGAACTATAGCTCCGACAAAAATATGGAATCGAAATAAAGTATATTACAGGAGATATTCAGTTGTTTTAATCACAAAATGGATTTCTATTTGACAACTAGTGCCAGTACTTTTCCGCGTATCAAGATCATCTGGATAGTTTTGCAGTTCTGACTGAGTACAATCTTAATCATTACAAATGAATGATGTCATCAGAAGCTGACATATGAAACAAAACTGTCAACAAACAGATTGGGTCGTTCCAGAAAAGATCCACACTCCCCCCACGGAGGAAATTTCTGCCGCCTGGAGGGGTAGGAGAGAACAAATTGTTTGTGATAATAGTAAATGTATTAGGACATCCGAAGGGGGTAGGGTGGTTCACTTCCAATTTCCTCCGTGGTGGTGGTATGGTGGTGGTGTGGTGGTATGTTTTCTGGAATGACCCATTTTGTCTCCTCATCCGGCATCAGCAGATTGTTTAGTTGTTTTGCAATTTAGGGGTCAGGGTCGTAGCAACAATAATTTGTAAACTAGCAATAATCACCCCAGACTAATCAGCCGCCAATACCGACAAAATTGCTTCCTACGGTAGTGTGGGTAGCTTTGAACTTTGAAGGTAACAAAGAACAGGCTCTATTTTACAAATATTCCCTGACACAAACCTTAATCCGATAGTTTTCCACCCATGTGCAGCAAAGTTTATATTTATTATCCAATCAAAATGTCGCAGGAGAAATTTAAATTTCGCACAAGGACAACAACAATCTAATTATAGTTGTGATCACTATGAACAACAATATAATATAATTAGCACCAACCAATCAAATGATAGATTAAAAAATTTACACCCGAAATATGATTGTAAGGCATGAAATTTTGTTAAGGTTTGTATCAGGCCTATTTATTTATTTATAGGCCTGATCGCAGATTACTCTGAATGTGCCATTAAAACGATAATTGGGTCAAAAACTGACTTAATATTTCTGCATATGAAATTGTTATTAAATTCTACATGTCCAATGATTCATTCAAGTATTATTATTGTTTATATATAATATGATATTGTACAGTATTCAGTTGCAAGCTAACTACAATGGCAACTGGTCATGCCACACCTATAAACCTGGATCTATTTGAATAATGCAATTCATTAAAAACTTGTATACTGTAGCATCTGCCTCGTCCCCAGGCGCTAATAAAAAAATTTCATGCGAGACACACTGTATGAAAGGTTTACATGAAGTAGTGCATCGCGACGAACAAGCGCAGGGAGTTATGGGCTTGAGGCATCGATATATCGAAAATTGAGGAGGGCCTGGGAGATCTTGTGCCGTTTCTTGCAAAATTTGTCTGTTTCTTGCAAATCGTGGTTTTTCGACAGTTTTGGGGGCTTTTTTCGCCATTTTTTTTTGAGGAAACAACATTTCAAATTGTTCAATTAAACATGTGATTACAGTCAGATGATATTTGATATCATTTAACGCTTTAAATGATTCCGAGATGTCAACACTTGAAAAGTTCAACGAGGCTGTAGAAGCCGGTTTATATAATAAATTTACAAGGTATGGAAAAATGACAATGCATTTTTATCACAATGAGCAATTTATTTTAAAAATATACAACTACAAGACGTTTTTTAAACAAGGGAGCGATGAAACTCTCTATTTTGTATTGCATTTGCAAGATTCTTCTCAGGATTTCAGTTACGAGCTTACTTACATGCAGTATGTTTGATTTTCACAATGCAAACGATCGACAATATTTTGAATAATTTGGGTAAGGATAGCTTTAATTCTTTCTGGTGATATACATGAAGGGATTTATATTTAGATCTGTTGTTTACTTGTATGTTCGACAGCTATTATGCAAGATCGGCCAGGCGCTAACCAGAACGCTCATATCCCACTCCCCTTTGCGCGCCTATAATGTGATGCACTACTTCATGTAAACCTTCATATAGTGAC
>CACRXK020006846.1:0-19759 GCA_902702795.2 Paramuricea clavata | reverse complement strand
CCCCCCCCCCCCACCTAATTGTTTTCTTCCCGTACGCTTATGATTATAAGTACCGAAACAATCTATATATTTATCATTAAATTGTCTACTTTTTTTGATACTGCATGTGAACATTACCCGGTAAAATGTTGCTTTCTCTTACCTATTGTTGCGACTATATTTTTATTAACTGTTATGACAAATTCTACACAAAATTATTTCAATATGCAACGTTTCGGGCAGTTTTACTGCACGTCTTCTGGTTTTTAATAATGTTGTGTCAAAGATTATACTGGTAGATCATGTTGCATGTGGCAAAGATTATATAGATTTGTTTATAGCAAAGATTTTGCATGTCTGTACCAATTACAATTTGATTGCAGAAATCATGGCCAGTAGTGCAAAACGTAAAAAACTCAACGATGAAGCAAATGGCACAAGGATTAGTCAACTGTTGGTGAACAAAGGAACAGAAGCGCTCAGACAAACTTTCGATAAGTATAATCCTCCTTCTCAATTACAAACAGTTCTCAATACAAAACAAACTAAACTTCAAACACTTCGGGGTAGGATTCTTAATGATGATCAATGGAATCTTTTATATCCCGCATCCGGCAATCCAGATTCAAAAAAATTTGATATCACTTTACTGTCGGTTCTTTTACGGAATATTTGCAATTTGAAATCCCCAGCAACAGGTTGATCTACTATGCCCCTGGAAACTGACAGAAGTGAAGAAGCCAACCTCGTCCGAATAAAATTTTATAGAAACAAGATCTTGGCTCATGCTCCCAGCACTGAAGTAAGCGACAGTCAATTTGACGATTTATGGCCAAAAATTTCCCAGACGTTGCAAGACCTTGGAATTCCGCAGGCCGAAAATGACGAGTTAAAAACATGCCACTTAAGCCCTGAAGAAGAAAACTATATTAAAATTTTGGAAGATTGGAAATCAAAAGATGATGCGTTACATGAAACATTAGATGAAATGAACGTTTCAGTAACAAAAATACTCAAGACAACTGAAGAAATCAAAGAGTCCATACCCGAGTCAATAGCTAATCAAGGTAAAGAAATTAAAGAATCGATAGCTAACAAAGTTGAGGAATCGTTCCGAAAAATACTGTCTAAATTGCCTAGCCAAGCAGATGCTGATGAAAATCTACTAACCGAAAAGCTTTGTAAATTTACGTTTCCCGGTGATATTAAGAAATTAATAGAATCATTTCATCCAGGTACAAGGAAGTGGTTATTTACGAAAGTTGACAATTGGTTTACAGAACAAGAGTCAAAAGTGTTTGTATTGACGGCTGGACCCGGTGTTGGGAAAAGTGTATTGGCCGCAAAAATGATCGAATTATATAAAGAAAAGGAATCCTTGGCAGCTTGCCACTTCTGCAAGTTTAATGACTCCAATCGTAGTAATCCGGAAAAAATGATACAGTCGTTGGCAAGTCAGATGTGTGATTCTGTCAAAGGATTTAAGGAAAAACTAATCCGAACTCCTCCAAACAATTTATCAAACTTGCTTTAAATCAAGCTTTCATACTAGTTGCACATGCAAATTTGCAAAAGATATTAGTCAATTTCATGACAGAACCAACTATATGCTTCAAGCAGAAAACTATTAAACGTTTTGGATTTACTGCAAATAAATATTAACTTTAAAAACTATTTACAGGCAGAAATTACTGAAAAGCAATAATAAGTTCTTCATAAATATCGGATGTAGACAGCATATTCTAACAGCATATATAAAATCGGCATACATATATCGCAGCCATTGGTTCCAGATAAACCATTAAAAATAGCAGTTCACGAACACGCATATAGGAAAACATTTAATACTAAGTTCTTTGTTTTACTATCATAACTTACAAATCTGCTTGGTAATGAAGAGGATATTATCGTTTGTCACTGAGAGCTTGTTGAATGTAAAACAGAAGGACAGTACGAGAGAAATACTGATGTCCAAAAGCTCAGTGCCAAAAGCTTGCAGCACAAATCTTAAAGAGTGGGAAGTGACTGCAGTCGAACCGATTTGAATGGTGAAAAATCTGCCATAAAAGACGTTTGATGACAACCGAATTGAAGACATGAAGCGACACCTGCAGCGTTTGTGTAAAGAAGCCGCTTATGCCCCGCCGTTACCAGAAGAAGACTTAATTGGAATGCAGCTGCCGTGTTACAGATACCAGCAGTATAAATATCAAAAGCAAGGAAGAAAAGCGATGCAACGGGCGTGGTCGGATGGCTCAAACCATCACCAATGATAACAATTGGAAGAAAATGAAGTCAGTAAGTAATCCGTGCAGAAAAATACTCTCGCAAAGTTGTTGGTCATAATCGAAAACTGACGGCTTACAAATAAAACAATAGTACGTGAAAATAAATCCCTGGTAATAAATGAACAAAAATGACGTGCTTCTTATACTTTCAGTTTTAACCATTGAACTCTACATATACTGGAACGCTAACCCATTAAAGCCAAACTCTAAAGACCCGTTTACACTTGCAATTTCTGCCGCAATTTTAGGTGCGATTTCCTTCTTCTGATGGATGTGAACGAGTGGATGAGTTATGAATGTTCAGATGAGGGTACATCAATGAAACATATACTCAGAACATTCGTAACTCATCTACTCGTTCACATCCATCAGAAGAAGAAAATCGCACTAGAAATCGCAGCAAAAATTGCAACTAAACGAGCCTTAAAAAGAGCTGACCAGACGAGTTTCGCAAGGAGCTAAAAATTAAGCCGGAAGTTATTTTTGTGCGAAAGTAAGCAAAAAAAAGCTTATACTTTCATCCGAAAATTTTAATTCTTAAAGATAAATTCTGGTTGTAGCAAAATGAATGTGAAGATGCATTTTTGCAATTTAAATAATAGCAATAGTTTAAACTTGCCGAATAAGAATGTTATGCTCAATTCCAAAAACAATTTTTTGACGGTGACAAACTTTGTGCAAAAATGAAATACGGGTATTGCTTTTTATTATAATTATTGTACATTAATCATATTTAAACCTCGCTCTCACCACTCAAAAATAAAAATGTTTTCTAAGAGATTTTTACCAGCGAGCACGAATGGCTTCAAATATGGCGGGGAATTATCGTTTCAGTCTCTAAGAAGAGTTCAATGGTTTTAATCAGCTTTCGTGGAAATCGACTTTGAATGTTTGTTTGAAAGTTGTGATTGTTCGATCTGCATTGGTTAAGGAAACAATTCAATTTCTGAAATGAACTTTCTGGAAAAACAAACATTCAAAGTTTTATCTGTCAAGAAAACTTGAAAAAGGTAGATGGAAAACTAGCTATATAATTATACAAATGTGTAAAGGGTCTGAAAACGAACGGCAAATTAGTTCAATAACTGAGCTAGGTAGTTTTAACCGAACGTGTATTTTAGCGCTGTTATATTGTGGAACAATTCCACCTGACATGTAAGGCATAACATATATTTTATTCGATTTCTCGCAACTTTAGCGGGAAAATAAAGTTACACTATTGGTTGAAACAGTGAGCTCCATAACTGTGTGCTCTGGCAGTAAAACACTGCTCAAGCAGTTAAGGTAAGATTTTTGCATAATTGAGGGGTGTCATTTGACTTACAGCCAGACCGAAATACTTATGTTGACCCGAATGTCAGAACACGTTATTTTAATAGATCTACTTGTATTACCACAGCCCTGGCAAGATTTTCTCGCTACTTTTAGTAGTCTTGTCGCAAAGACGCAGTCTCTTCAACTACCCTGTCAGAATTTTACCAAAAATTACCAAAGACTACGCGACGAAAACAAAAAGGTGCAGAAAGATATGGAACGTGTGTCTATTGGCACTGTCAGTGTAATGTTAAAGAATTTACAAGAATTTTGTACTAGAAAACATAATTCTTCTATTCCTAAAAGGACTTATGTATCACATAAACATTAATGGTTAGCAAGGAAGATCGCTGTCTGTGTGGAGTGCATCGAAAGAGTTCCAATAGTTTTTAACAACTTACTGGTATACCGAAGGAAATATCGTAAACGCTAGAACGAACAAAAACCAAAAGAGAGGGAAGCTTTTTCTGAAGGAAAGTAAGGTTGACTGTTTTCAAATAGTATCAAAATAAAATCCAAAAGCAAAGAATATCTATTCTTTGTGGCTAAAAAATATTGCTCACAAAGGAGGCCTAAAAAAGGCTCAAAAAGTTAAAAATTGTATGAAAGA
This sequence comes from Paramuricea clavata, assembly GCA_902702795.2. Taxonomy (NCBI): domain Eukaryota; kingdom Metazoa; phylum Cnidaria; class Anthozoa; order Malacalcyonacea; family Plexauridae; genus Paramuricea; species Paramuricea clavata. The sequence continues at coordinate 15,568 of CACRXK020006846.1, read as the reverse complement.
GTAACAAGTCAAGCCAATTGGTCAATACATGATTTTGGGATTGATTTTCGGGACGAACCAGAACTTTTAGCCTGAGTGTGAAGACTGAAAGGAATCTAGATAAAAAATGTTTTCTTTAACACTGATCGTCAGATAAAGGTTCGCTTTGAGTTTTGTGTCCTCCTTACAATTGCTAACGAAGACTAGTCAACTACAGACAATAAGATACACTGATTTGGGGACACATTTTTTGCCAAGGCGTGAAATGTTGAATGTACTTGCAAAGCATGATGGAAAATCCAAGAAAAAAACAAGAGAAGAGCATATTGTAAAGGAACGCTCAGTAGATTGTCCTAAAATAGGACCAGAATTTAAAGGGAAAATACGGTAAAACTGTGCTAAGATCCAGAGTCACAGAATTATGAAAGAACTTTGTGAAGATTGAAGTAAATCGTTGAAACTCAAAGGCAAAAATAACTTCTTTAACACTGGTTGTCACAAAACAATGAATTTTGGAAACAGAACGCTACATTGTTTTTTATGGGATGAACTGATATTTATGGGCATGTGATGCACGTGAAACGAATAAAGCAGGAGAAACACTTGCACGGAAGCACCAGTGATCCAACCAACCGTACTACATATATAGACGTAGGAAAATGCATTTGGACGTGCTAAAATAAGATACCCCGGCATTTACGTCAACATAAGTAATTTTAAACGGATGTGGGTAATTTTTAACCCTCAATCATGCAATCATTCGAACTTTGGTCTGTTATAAGCAGTTTTTTGAACGCAAGTGTGCAACTGGAGTAAAAGTAGGGACGTCGGAACTGCGGAAGAGGAGAAGAAGGAGTAGGTTGGACGGTTGCCCCTTCAACGGCAGGGCCAAAGTTTTCGTTATAATTTAAAGAATTATTTATCAATCTTAATTAAAACTATCAATTTTGTTGCAAGTTAAAAAGAAGTATTCATTTATTTCATGTTATTAAATATATTCAACGACCTTTTCGGCTGGAAAAACGTATGAAAATGCGTGCATGTCAGTTCATCTTTGCAAAAACATTTGAAAAAGCGGGATAAAAAAGTGCCTTTGACAAGAACCTGCCACTTTAGTCAATTACACGAAGGAAGTATGAAGCCAAAGTGACATCCAATTCCTAAAATGTTTGGCTTCATACTCCGATCTTAGTACATTACTCCAGTAACATATTGAGCTCACTGAGTCAAATCAAAGCAATAATATGTTAAGCAATATAAAGAATGAAAGTTACTTTTGAAACTGTCTAACCGAATAAAACTCCTCACAAAAAAATACAACCAAGATATTAAATGTTCTGCCTTTTCCTCCAAAAATGGGTTAATTAAAAGAAAGAATTCAACACAGCAAATATTATTAATATACGGCTGGCGGAAATACTTATTCAAGTGCTTGAGTACTAAATTAAATAGGTACGTAGAAAGTTGTACATAACTTGTTTTATACTACTTATAGTAAACGTAACAATGGCCTAATGTAAATGATGTACTTTATACTGTAGTTTACGGCAACTGAACTGTTATAATATTTCATTTTCAAGCATACTTTGTATATACTTTGTTTCTAATTTGTTTGTAAAATAAAATTATTAGTAAAAAAAACACGTCATTGTATAAAGAAATTTTTAAAGTGATCGGTCATATCTCAAGATACTGATTATGGACATATATCGCATAAACCTGTTTTCAATTGATAATACTTAATACATAATTCAGCCAGTTATATTCAATCCTATGCAAAACAGTCCATATGATACCGTTGAAAAGATAACTCAGGTAAAGTATATTGGATGATCCCACCCTGACTGAAAGATTGCTCGACCGTGGTGCGATTCGAACCCGCGACTTTTATTTTGCTAGTCTATGTTCCAATCGACTAAGCTGCGAGGTCAATTCGGTTCGAGTACTGGATTACTTGCTTTTGATCTGGAGCCGGTTGTTCAAAGCACGATTGGCGCTAACCCTGGATTAAAATTTAATTACCTGCTGTTTTAGTTTATGTATTTCTGCACGTCTGTCTGTTCAAAACTTTAGAGAAGAAAACTCCTACTGGTTCAGAGAAGATCTCTAAAGAAATATTTCCAAATTTATAAAGAAGCTCTTGGAAAGTTTGCTTTGAATTTCACGTTAACCTAGGGTTAAATAAGCTAACCCATGCAGCTTTAAACAACTGGCCCCTGGATAATAAATGTTACTTAAGGCCTAGCTGACTGTCTACAGATTAGTCGTATACGATTGTAATTCTGGCGTATGAAAATTACTGCTGATGCCATAGTATACTATGTAGCTATAGCATAGCCAGATTGGCAGCACAATTCCCTCTTCATTTAGTGTATGGCGAAGTTTCTTTAGACGTGTTTATTCGATTATATATGTTTATTCGACATGAGTCATTGACTCTTGTTTTAGTAGAAAAAACTTCAAAAAATCACTGAGGAGCGCCATTTATCAAGCTATGTAGTTGATATTTCAGAAATAAGTTTAGTTCTTTCTATATCAGTATATTTTTATTATTTATCTTCTATCCGGAGAAATTTTAACATTTAAGCAAAGTGAAATGATGACTCGATTTATGCTATATATACGAACTATTCTGACGAATACAGTATGCTAGAAAAGCGCGCTCTCTACTGGCTATAGCCCCCCCCCCAAAAAAAAAAAGTGTATCATCTTTGTTTTTGCTGTCGGTTTTTGACCCTTTTTTTCCTGGTATCGAGATGGATCTTCCGTCAAGACGAACTGCGCACGCAAAGTTCATCTGGGTGAAAGCGCCGAAAGTGGTATTACTCGACGTAAACGACTATACTACGCCGAGATGAATTGTTGTATTGGATCATTCGTGTATATGTTGCTATTTGACAAGTGAAATCGTAGCCAAGAGTGACGGTTTCCATTGAGTAATTTCAGAAAATACAAAACCATGGACACGGTTAACATTCTAATTCAACGTTTCGACTAACTTGTATGCAGTCATCATCAGTAATGACGCTGAACTTTAAGAGGACCTCTCAGTAAAATCCACCCACTGGTTTGGGGAAGGGAAAATAGATTTAGCTCATATTTTGCATATGAACTAGACTTTGGTCAATATTAATCGAGCTTCTTTCAGAACGTTTCAACTTTCTGTTTTATAGGAGTTATAGCCATGTTGAAATTTGACCTTGCGAGAATATTTTCAGACCGGAAATGAAGGGGAATTTTACAAGAATTCATCTGATTTTTTAAAAACGTTGTGATGCGTTTATCCCCTCCAGTTACTGTTCACATGCAAGATTAACACTAATACTCTCGTTTACATGGAGATTGAACAACTTTATTTGCTTAATACGATTTTTTTATAGTTTTACGAAACTATGTTTTCAAGATGGCGACGAGAGGCTGAAAATTGCTCATATTTTACTTAAAATAGCTCAAAAGTGGCACCTATCTGAAGTTCAAAAGGCATGTAATTTGAAAGTATACCTACTAAAGTTAAGTAATCAGGAATAAAACTCGTCTGCAAGCAATTTTCTGAAAAGTTATAAATCTCCGAATTGGGTCTATTTTTAGCTGTTTGTTTACATTCGCGTGTTCGCTGATCAGCGACACTAGTAATAATTAAAAAGTTAAATAAGCTGGTTTATTATCCAGGTTCTAATTCACAACATAAAAACATTAAAAATACAACCTTAACCATTCTTGGCTTATTCGCATGAATAATTTCACAACTGTTAAATATCTTTTTAAGGTATAATCGGGCAGTACTTTCTGTGGTTGTAGCAAATTTCAAAGCTGTCAGTATCTCTGGCTGTATATAAAAAGTGTTCGGTGCTTTAACTTTTTTATTCAACTTGTCTCGTAATCTTTTTCTGTCCCTGTAAATGGAAATTTTGCCGGAAAGGTCGGATCGGACATTAATTCTTGCAGCATGGATGCAACATATTTTTGTACATAATTGCAGTCAAAATACTACAACCTTCCCACTTCCGCTTTTGTAGTCTGTTGTCATTTACTATTTTGTTTTGACTTTTGCATTATTGTAGCGGTTGCCGAATTATGGAGAAATATGGCGATAAAATTTAGTTGTTTTTTATTTTTGTAATATTTTAAATAATTGTAACAAAGGATGCATTTTTCGTTTGATTCACTGCATATGAACACATAAAATTTTGAAATTTAACTTATATCGTCGTATTTCCATATAATTTGTTAACCGCTGCAATAACAGAAATACTGCAGTAAGAAACAGAGATTTTCAAAAAAATAGTTTTAAAAAAGTTTTAAAAGAGTTTTAAAAAGCAAAAAAGTTTAAAATGTTAGATTTTTAAAAAAGTTAAAAAAATTACGGTTAAAAAAGTTAGGGTTAGGAGTTAGAGATTACTGGTTAGGAGTTAGGGGATTAGTGGTTAGGGGTTAGTGCCGCGAATTTATTATTATCATAAATTCAAAATGTGCTGCGAATTTATCATAATAATAATTTCGGACGTGTTTAAGAATTTACTCATATAGTAAATTCAAAGGTGGAGCTCATGCTGAACTGCAACACTAGCTTGCCAGTTATTTTTGATAGCAGCTCCTATTTTTACTTTGTCCATGCTTGAGTCATGGAAAACTAGAAAAGAACTGTTCTTTTGCTGGCCTGGGGAATTTTGCATGTGGAGAAAGCCGGGGAATACAGAAAGTTGCACAAATTGGGGAGTGTAGTGCAGACATTTGTACTCACCCCAGCAGTTGTAACCTCACGAGGCTTACCATCAACGAGAGTGAGGGCACTTTTACCTACCCAGGAATAGCTGACAAACATGACTATCCAGTCTGTTATTAGTTCAGTTTCATTTTCAATTGGGTCTATCCTGTCAATATGAGATCAGTGGATAGACTCTATAAAAAATGAAGCCAATAGACAAATTTGGCTAACGCTGTTTACATCGTTGCTACCCAATTCACAACTTTGGATAACTCACATGCCTAGTTACTATTGTTCTAGTTTACAGAAGCATAGACTGAATAGAACAAAAGTAACTAAACATTAAACTTATGTATTATCACTTTATATTTACTGAGATCGAGGCCGAGGGAAACAGTGTGTTTTGTGGACCAGAGCCACTTATAGATAGTATATAAGTGTTAAAGTATGAATAATTCACCGATTATTGGAGTGAACTTTGCGGCAGATCAAGGCAGGGGCGCCGGAGCCAGGGGGGCAACTGCCCCCGTTGCCGAAACAGTGCGGGGGCGGCACGGGAGCAACAGGTTGCCCCTTTTCACCAGAACTGCGCTTCGAAATTTGTGCGTTATTAACATGATTTGGAATTTATAACTATTTTAAGCAATCTTTGCTTAATTTTAACCAGTTGTAGTAAAATTAATGCCAGAGGCCGCGGAATTACTTTTGTATAATTGTGATCAAAATCAAACGATTTTTGAAAATATGGAGTTCCTATAAAGTCGGAAATGGCCTTTACAGAGTCTTTACTACTACAAAAAGGGCATTTCCTTTCTAGCCCCCCAAAAAGGCATTTTTTTCACTTTTAAAATGCGGTGAGGCACATGCCCCATTGTCCCCGGTTCTGCGGCCCCTGATTAATGCTAAAACAGGCAATATACACCTGTTTACTGATTTTATCAGCGCCCTTAACATGGTGCAACGAATAAAATTGTTCAAAATTGATGTCGAAGTTTGCCGACCCACAATAGCCACAAGTAGTCGAGTATCCATACAATAAAGTTTTAACAAATATTGCCGCCCAGAAAAATGATTGCTTAGAAGCAAGTGCCCTTTTGAAATGGCTGCCCAGCCGCTTCACATTGCTTCCGGCGCCCCTGGATCAAGATCATAATCAGGAGATTATGGTATTGTGTCAATGTATTGACGAAATTCTTATTATATTACCAATATATTATTTAATAACATTAAAAGATATCAGGATCGTAGACACCAGCAGAATCGTTGTAACTGTACTATTGTATGTGTATATTGAAAGTGTATAATTAGTGCAAGTGTATAAAGTTAAGTATAAATGTAAAGCAATTCGAATTCAAAAATGTTCTGTACACGATCGCTTAATTGTATATATTGTAATTATAGCTAAAAGCTAAAAAGGTTTACTCATGGGTAATAAATCATGTTATTTTAACTCTTCAATTACTAGTGTCGCTGATCAGCGAACACGCGGCGAATGTAAACAAACAGCTAAAAATAGACCCAATTTGGAGATTTATAACTTTTCAGAAAATTTCTTGCAGACGAGTTTTATTCCTGATTACTTAACTTTAGTAGGTATACTTTCAAATTACATGCCTTTTGAACTTCAGATAGGTGCCACTTTTGAGCTATTTTAAGTAAAATATGAGCAATTTGCAGCCTCTCGTCGCCATCTTGAAAACATAGTTTCGTAAAACTATAAAAAAAATCGTATTAAGCAAATAAAGTGTTCAATCTCCATGTAAACGAGAGTATTAGTGTTAATCTTGCATGTGAACAGTAACTGTAGGGGATAAACGCATCACAACGTTTTAAAAAATCAGATGAATTCTTGTAAAATTCCCCTTCATTTCCGGTCTGAAAATATTCTCGCAAGGTCAAATTTCAACATGGCTATAACTCCTATAAAACAGAAAGTTGAAAAGTTCTGAAAGAAGCTCGATTAATATTGACCAAAGTCTAGTTCATATGCAAAATATGAGCTAAATCTATTTTTCCTTCCCCAAACCAGTGAGTGGATTTTACTGAGAGGCCCTCTTAAGCTGGAGTAACAAAATTGCTGCAACTTGCAACAAAATCTGATTTCAACGCATGTTAATTAAATAAAAATGTTGACACATGTTGCCTCGTGATTTGTAATTTATGTGTATAAACATTTTCAACTAACATGCGTAGAAATCAGATTTTGTTGCAAGTTGCAGCAATTTTGTTGCCCGTATTACTCCACCTTTAGCAGTTAGAGGTTAACTTCCGACGAAGGGCCTTCGCACGAAACATCCAAGTTTTACTTGTATTTTTCAGGCAGTTGAACCCTCTCAATCCCTTTCTGCATGGTGTTATTATCACTATCTACGCGCTGTCACAGACCGTTCAAGATTATGTCCATTGTTTAATTTCTTGTGTTGAGGCCACTTTAACATTAGATTGGTGCGAAGTGAGAGTCAGGGACAAAATCAGACCGGTGTCCCAGCAGATTTGGACCCCCCGGTCCAAATCCGCTAGCGAATATGGACCGGGGAGTCCATATCCGCTAGTGAATATGGATCTATGGGGGTCTTTATTCGCTAGCGGATTTGGACTCCCCTCGCGAACTTGGACCCCTCGCGTATTTTATCATTGCCGGACGCAGGGTTCCCAATAGAAGCCGGCACCCGGCGATTTTCGCTGTCTATAGCGTAGACAATCACCGGCTATTTCTCCAGATTATAAATAGAGGATATTACACGTCGGCGCGAAGATATGACTTTTTATCTTCGAGTGCATGGTGAAAACTATATTTTACGAACGACAATTTCATGCCGGTCGAAGTGTTCTCTTTAGTTTTGAATTTAGAGAATTAGAGTTAGCCTTTTAAGGATGTAGCGATGCTGGTAGATGAAGCCCATCATTTTTTATTAAACCAGGACACCTAATTCGGTTTTCATCCCAGACAGGAAGACTCGTGTATTCTAAAATACTGATTTCGATTAGTCGTCTCGACCAAACTTCGCACCAGTCTTATATTACCCGAGCACTAGACACAGTCAAATAACAGAGCAAGGTACATCGGAGTACTTTGCGGTTTAATGATTGCTAAAACACTTACCCAAGAACACGTTCATCTTTGTGAAACACGGATATATGATCTATCATCTTCAACGACAGCTTTACAAAATACATCATGATCATCCTTAGCAAGGTTCATGTAAATAGTCATGATACCGAACAGCAGCCGATGAGGTTTGAAGCATAACTCGTTGAAATTTTTTACCTAAAAAAATTATGTGCATATTGAGGGCTCATTTCTGCCTTCCCTGTGTGGTTTCGGGGTAAGTGATGAACAATTTAAACCCATTCCCACAAACATAGCTGCATACTTGGTTTGGGCATTGCAAATTGATAAAGCGTCAAGTTTGCTTGATATACCTAGCGTATTCCAAGGGGTATTCAACTTTAAGGCACAATAAAAGTGAGTTATTTATATTAAAATCACTTGACACCGGAAAAAATTGCTTTGTATAGACGCATGCGTGCAGTAATCACCAGTAATCGCATTATTGTGTTCATTCGATCGTCCCACAAGCCGAAGGACGTACTTTGTAGTACAAATACCGAGAATATGTTTTGAATCAGTAACAAACTCTGGTTTTCCTTCAAACCACGTATAAATCTTTCGCCTTTTACTAAAGATTTCCGTGGAGGAGAACAACAGAATGAGTCTATAGACTAATTTTTTGTCACCCTGCCTAACGGCGGGGGTTTATTCAATAAAGTAATTAATTAAGTAAAATCTCATAATTTAGCGGTCAGGACTTCTAATTAAGGCATCGCTTTATATTCGCTGCGTGAGTTTGTTAGCCAGTTAGTTTGTTAATAGTTGCCGATTGCGGAATCATAAGTCTTGGTATTTATTCGAAAATAATACGTCTTTGAAATATCTTTGCGCTTGTTGTGCACTGGTATTGCGCATGCTCACGACACTTCGCAGGGCTAATAAAAACCCGGCAACAAACACCATATTCTGGGTGTCAACCATAGAAATAGTACCTACTGAGAACACGCAAGTAAAACTGGCGAACAGAAAGCAATGCTTAAATCTTAATCTAGTACGGGCCATAAAGATGCATTTGCAATCGGCTGCGAAGCAGTTTCAATCAGTGCATGAGCTCTATATATTCGCGCTAATTCCAGTTTTTTCTAACGACCGTATCGCTAATCAAGCTATCAGTTCATAAAACCATAGCCATAGTCCATAGACATAGTATTATTCTTTAAATCGAAGTCAAAATACGAAATGTCGGCACAGGCCACAGTCCTTGCACAAACCATAGACATAGTTAATAGAATAGATAGTTTGGAAACTCATTAGAATAACAATATAACTCATTATCTATGTTAGTCAACGTTTATTCATAAATCTGGTCGTTCACGGTCACGTGCCTATTGTATTTTTGCCCAACTAACCAATAGCAATGTCTTAGAAAAGTTACCTATCCGTGACTCGAACAATAGGGTAATTGAAAATTGCTATTGGTGGATTTGGCAAGAATACAATACACACGTGACGGTGAACGACCATGTTTATATGTATAAACATTGACTAACATAGATAATGAGCAAGTTATGTTGTTATTCTAATGAGTTTCCAAACGATCTATTCTATGAACAATGCACAAACGAAAACAACAAAAAAAGACGCCCAAAGCTCCATCTTTGGCTTCACTTTTTGGACTCGAGTTCTTGCTCCAGATATAAATGGAGTTTCTGCCGTTGTTATTTAGGACAGTTTCTATTTGTACTGGATAAAGCTCTGGTCAGACGAGAATGAGAGTTGACGAGAGTGCCAACTCTCACGGCCCATTTACACTCGCAATTTCTGCTGCGATTTTAGATGCGTCTTTCTTCGTCTGATGGATGTGAACAAGTGGATGAGTTACGAATGTTCAGATGAGGGTACATCAGCGAGACATACACACACTCAGAACATTCAAAAATTATTTACTCATTTACATGCATCAGATGACGAAAATCGCACTGGAAATCGCAGAATTGATGAGGGTTTTTGCTAAAATCAGCCAGACAAATTACTTTCGAACGGCAAAAGTTTTTAGTTCTGTGTTAGCTCCACTATACCACAGAATAAAGACATACAGAAGTGTATCTTCTTATTAAAAGTGCGTAAGGGATTTTTTCAGTCCGCCATGTTCTTAGCAAGTGCCCTAAAGAGAGGCAGTCACCCCCATAAAAACATATTGAAAATTTAATATTCCAGGGGGGTGAATGCCTCTCTTTAGGGCACTTGCTAAGAACATGGCCGCCAGCTATTTCGGTAAAAAGCGCCTTACGGTTTTGTAATGGAAGGTACACTTCTGTATGTCTTTATTCTGTGACTATACGGTGCATAACATGACGTAGCAAGTGTGTACCAGTGAACTCTAATAATAACTGGAAGGCTAAGTCAGGGGGGGAAGTTGAAGCCGTGCTTGAAGCTTTTTTTGTAGGTAGGCCCAGTCCTTTTTACATTTTTTTTTCAAAATATGCACATTTTTCGATCAGAAAAATCTTGCCCCTAAATATTAGTTATATTACCAAATTTAATTTATATCAGTAGTATTATAAATGAATTTAATATTCGCAAAGCAAACAAATCACGTATTAGCAAAAAAATACGAAAAAACACGGCCATAAGCATGAACGGTCAGAAAAACCGCGCGTTTTAGGCTGCTTTTTCTGAGTTTTTGGAAGTTTAAGATAAAACTAAGACGTCATACCTCAGGAATTATTTAAACCCATGCAAAATACATCTGTATGCGAAGTTTCAAGAAGATTGAACGTTTTAAGGTCGAAAAAAAAGCATTTGAAAATTGACAAAAATATTGCCATATTCAAAATGCTCATAGTGGCCAACAAGATGCCGATGACGAAAATAACATCACTTGAAAAACGCCAATTTATTTATGTTTAAGAGCGACTAAAACAAGGACTAAAAGCTCAGGATCAATAACAATACCTGGGGTTTAGTACAACATAAGTTTTGGGACTGTCAAAATGTTTTATAGTATATATTTTTAAGTTGAACGGCGAGATTTCCTTCGGCACATCCAAACTTTTGTCATTTTTTCAAAATACAAAAGCAAAATTCCTTACTTTTTGCTGCAGAGAGATGTAAAACAGTCGGAACTAATCGGAAAGTTGGTTTAAATCCCAAGTCATTGTTGTATTCCCATGGGAAAAGTGTTTTTCTTGCAAATTTTTGCTCGAAAACAAACTTTTGACAGAATTTTTTTCACTCCTCGAAACTCTCCTTAGTCCTTTTGAAAGCTGATTTTCCCGCGCGCCGGCTTCAACGAATCATAGACTTTCATCATAGGAGTTAGCCTTCCAGTTATTATTAGAGTTCACTGGTTTCAACCATTGAACTATAAATAAACTGGAAGGCTAACTCAGGGGGGGAAATTGAAGCCAGTGCATTTTAGTTTTTCTGAGTTATGAGCAGAAATACTCAACACTGAACGTTGGGCTATATATCAAAGTGAAGCTATTGAAAAACGCTATTTGGTGTAGAAATTTCAAGACTTTAGCTAAAAGGGAAATATTGAAAAACTACAAACATAATTACCGATAATTTGCAGTTTTGCAGTTGTTTTTGTATTTTTTAAAGATTTTTCTTTTCGCTGAAGTCTTGAAATTTCCACACCGAATAGCAATTTTCAATAGCTTCAATTTGATATATAGCCCGACGTTTGGGGTCAAGTATTTCTGCTCATAACTCAAAAAAACTATTTTGGCTTCATCAAATCATAGGCCTTCATCATAGCAGTTAGCCTTCCAGTTTATTTATAGTTCAATGGTTGAAACTGTTGGCGTAAAGCGTATATAACGTTATAGTGTTGGCGACTTGGCGTTCACGAGTGTGTCGGCGGTGTGGCGTTCTTAATTTCTGGCACAGTGGCACGATTGTTGTTCTAAATTTCTAATGTATTATAAAACGCCATGAAAACTTTGTATTTGAAATAATTTATGATAATAAATATTCAATTGACAAAATATTGTATAAATAATTTTGCCGGCAAATTTTACGCGTACAGCAAACTGTCGAGCAAAAATCTACGCCGACGCGACTCTGTGACCATATATTTTGCAAGGCTGCCAAGGCAATTACTAAATAATATAAGCATGCAAAAAATTAACAAAATGTAGAAGAAATTACTAAATTTCTGCTGTCAACCAAAGTGGTCTGAAAATCAATAGAACATCTCAGGAAAACAAAATCAGTAAAACACTTTCCATCACTTAAACTATGTTTTTTCCAAGTTTTTCTTTCTCACTTGTACTTTTGATTGCAATTGTGCAAAATGCAAATATGGTGTCGCGTTGTCGAGCCGGTGTCACATCGGATTTGGACTCCCCACGGATATGGACCCCCCGGTCCATATCAGCTAGCGGATTCGGACCCCTACGGTACATATCTGCTAGCTGATATGTAACCCCTTCCGCGGAATTGGATCCCCTAAAATTCACAAAAAGAAGAAGTTTTGAAACGATTTGCAGTTGAATATGCATGGAAATTTAGGCGTCAGTTTAATTGAAATTATGATAACTAATGGCATGAACAAGTATTGAGATGCTAATTTTATAAAAGTTTAGGGTTGAATGGAATGCATCACTTTGTTATGGGTATGTTAAGGCAAAAACAATTTCAAATATATTTTCATTTTCCGTTTTTATTTGAGCAGTTAAGAGTCAGAGCAGATAGCAATTCCAAGGAGTAATGTACTTGTGAAGGCTTCGTGTGCTTCTCAGTTCTTGCACATTCCAAGGTCATAGAAATAAACTCATATGTAGCAGAAAAAATTATAAATCATAAACTTTGATGGACTATGATTCTCTAATCTAAAAATCTAAGATTTTGATGATCTAAAAATCTTCGTACGGTTTTTAAAATAAATCAGATGAGATTTATGACGATTTAAAACACTTTCAGTACAATATTCAAAATACAATACGTTGCAATGATAAAATACGCGAGGGGTCCAAATTCGCGAGGGGAGTTCAAATCCGCTAGCGAATAAAGACCCCCATAGGTCCATATTCGCTAGCAGACATGGACTCCCTGGCCCATATTTAGCCTGCATGGCAGGCCCTCAATGTTATGGGGGCCTGATTTGCAGCGGGCAGGATTGAGGGCCTGCCACGCAGGCTAGTCATATTCGCTAGCGGATTTGGAGGGGGGTCCAAATCTGCTGGGACACCGGGGCAGGAAGATTATTAAAAAAAGGTTATCAACTTTAGGGTTAGAGTTGGGACTTGGGGTTAGGATTATGGTTAGGATTAGCGTTTGCATAGAGTAGGGTTATTGTAATTGTAGACCCATTACATCCTAATACTTTATTGCATACAATGGCTTTACAACGCCAATAGATATATTGGTTACAACGTGCGGAACAGCTGAATTGGGATGTATAGCTTTGTAGGCATGGACCTGCAACTGTTCTCATTGAATTTTTTAATAAAAGGTTATCTCATTATGGTGTATTTGGTTGAATTTCATCCAATGACCAAAATATTACTGACTTTATAAGACTAAATTACTAAAAAAAATTACCAAAAATTTTCAATTACCAAAAAGTCCAAAAAATCGCGAAACATTACCAAAAATAACTAAAATTACCAAATCTGGTCACTCTGCGATGCATATTCCTTTCAGTGCTACAAATATCATGTTTATTCATGCGCTTTTTGAAATTTTTTTTCGACCATTATCATTGCCCTTTGGCTGCTTTGAGCAGTTTGAGGGCTTTTCAGCTTTGCCGCTTTCAGTAATTGGGTATGAATGAATCCCTGGAGAGGAAAAACCATTCAATGGGAAAAACAGAGTCCAAAGCCAGTGGTAAAATGTTTGCTGTCGTAACCAATCCCCCATGGCACACAAAATTTTTAGGACAAGTTTACTGGTGCTGTGAGTGTGGTGCATATATCCGGCGGGCAAATTACCAACTTTCCACTATGGAGCTACACTTATTTAGGCGTAACCAGGAGCTGTCCATGTGTCTCGTTAACCCACTAAGTTGCATTGCACCCTAATTTATAATTTTATTCTGTTTATAAATGCCAGACAATTTTACTCGTCAAGAGGAGAGCAGTGGATCTCAATGGGTTAAAGCTGTATCATGCAGAAGATGATGGACAACTGACAGTTACCATTATATACAACATTTCCAAAGTTGAACATTTACATCTGTTGTTGCAAAAATATAGTTTTTTGTAACTATCATATCAATTAAGTAATTAATATCGACATAGATTGATTGGATTCCGATGATTGGTTTTCATCAATTAAATACGCCAGGCTTAAATATTATTAATATATATACCTTTGCGTATTCTTGCTACCAGCTCCATTGCAAAAATATATCTAGTAAGCAAAATATCTTTTAAACGCCGTCATAATTTACACATTTCCCTCGAGTACGTCTTGACCAAGTTTTATTTTCTTTCTTAATTCGAACTTCTTCAAAACTTTCTGTTCCGCACTTCCGCCCTCTTGGAAAAATATACTTTGAGCCCACAGTATTTTAGGCCAGAGGTATAGCAAAGAAACTTCGTGTAGTACTACCTCAGCTGTATCTCTGGAAGTATGGACTATGATAATGAGGTATACACTGGAGTATTGGGGTACTTTATTACCATGGCTTTCTGGTCAACACTTATTTCCAACAACCTAACTGACGTGACGTCATTTTCAGAAGATGGAAGAGATGTTAAATGCCAACTATAAACCTAAACCCTACTCTAACCCTAACCAAAATAATAAAATAAATCAAGAAAGAATCAACTTTAGAAATTGATCAAATGACGTCAGTTTGATGGTTGGAAACGAATGAAAAGCATAAACTACACACGTAAAACGCACAAGTTGTAACAAACCTGCAGCAGACTTGTAGCAAAGCTGTTCCAACAGCTTGTCAACAGGATGTGTTCGCACTGCTTGTTCCCAGCTTGTTAACAAGTTGTCAACGGCTTGTTGACAATTCGCTACAAGGTTGTTGAGCTCAACAGACTTGTTACAAGTTGTTCCAACAAACTTGTTATCGTCCTGTATTTGTACACAAGTTGTGAGTGACAACCTTGTAGCAACTTGATGAAACAACAGCATTGTTACAACTTGTTGACAAGCTTGCTACAAGCCTGTTGCGAACACATCTTGTTATGAGATTTTACTTTTCTAAGCTAGGTGCCGTAGTTTCGTGAGCGGTACCTCAGCAACACATGTAAAAATCTCACAACTTGTCAACAAGATGTGTTCGCAACAGGCTTGTAGCAAGCTTGCCAACAAGTTGTAACAATGCTGTTATTTTGTCAAGTTTCTACAAGGTTGTCACTCACAACTTGTTGACAAATCGTTGAATTGCAGGACGATGACAAGTTGTTGGAACAACTCGTAGCGAGTTGTCAACAAGCCGTTGACAACTTGTTAACAAGCTGGGAACAAGCAGTGCGAACACAGCCTGTTGACAAGTTGTTGGAACAGCATTGCTACAAGTCTGCTGCAGGTTTGTTACAACTTGTAACAACTTGTGCGTTTTTACGTGTGTAGCTGTATCATTCCACAGCCAGAAACGCCACAGACTTGCTGCAAGTTGCGGATTTTACCGCCCTGCTGCAAGTTGTGAACAAGTTGCAGCAGGCTTGTTGACGTCATCAACTTGCAGCAAGCCTGTTGAAATCAGGCTTGCTGCAAGTTGACATTTGCAGACTTATGCAAGTTGATGAAACAAGTTGCACCAAGTCTGCAAATATCAACTTGCAGCAAGTCTGCAGTTCACAACTTGCATCAAGTCTGCAGTTCACAACTTGCATCAAGTCTGCAGTTCACAACTTGCATCA
>CACRXK020006845.1:0-24232 GCA_902702795.2 Paramuricea clavata | reverse complement strand
GTCGATTAGGATGAAAATGTCAAAATATCTAAAACATCATGATAGGATACCTAAACATGTATTTTATCAACTAGTGAAGTCTTTTTTTACGGAAAAAATAGACTTTAGAGAAAGGATGTGAGATTTCATTGGATGTTTACACCAGGTTACCATGGAAACGAGCTTCAAAAATCCTCTAAAAAAGTCGTTTTACTGTGCGATTTCAATGTAAAAATTTTATACAGGGCTACCTATGCCAATGGTGTGTATTATGGATATGAGAGGCACATAGGGACATGCTACAATTGCATAATTTTGTTATTTACATAATTTTACTCATTTACATGAGCTTTGAGAATATATTCCGCTAAATTTTCTATTTTGTCGCTATATTTTGTTGCATTTTTGGTTTGTAATAATGCCAAAAGGTTCCAAAGAAGCAACAAACTTTCGTGTGAGAAACAAATCAAAGAAAAAGCCCGTTTCAAAGGGAAACGATTCTCTGATTTTTGCGAAGATGGCGATGTTTTGAAGGAAAGTTCATGGCTCTCAAATCTAACACCCGATCTGGATCAGAAGAGTAAAATGAAGACTAATATGACGACGATTTATTGAATAAAACTGATGAGAAGTCAACATCGGCAAAGAAACTGGGGAAAGCTAATTTAAAATCACCTCAAATTACTCCTGAAATTGAAGGGATATTATAAAGTTCAAGGCAAACTTCACAAGGACAAGAAGGATATCGGATTGTTTGTATTGAAAACATTAGGAAAACTGTTGAGAACATGCATAAGTGCAAAAATGAAAACATTATAACTTCTGAAGATGCTGCAAAACGTGCTGGACTGAGCAGTACTTAGTTTATTATTTTGAGTGCAGAGGATTGACATGGATACATAGAAGCCAGTTGAGGGAAAGGCATGTTCTTTTGATGTAGAACTAATTTTCCTATGGGTGAGCTGGGCTTAGGTTGGGAAATTCTTTCAACTATTTGTGACATTTTGAACATTGGCCCTCCAGTTTATAGTGACCAGTTTATAGTGATAGTGCTTACCAAAAACACAATCAATCGGTGAATCTAGCAACAAGAAAAGTCTTGGAAGAAAGATTGAACATTGGCGCGGCTGGTCGACTTGATGTAATAAAAGAGCTGAATATGCCTGCTGGTTTTTATACAAAAACTGGAAGTGGGAGAAAGAATGACAAGAGAGTAAAACAAGCAAATGCAAGGGCCCAGATGAAGTTCAAGGAAGCAAGACAGAAGATTCAACAGGCAAAATTGTCGGAAGAGGCAAGATCGAAGGCACGGAAAGGAGTAACATATGAGAAGGATTGTTTTAGTGGTTCAACCTAAGAGAAAGAGGCTGACAAGGAAAAGTAGTGGTAAAAAGGGCAAAAGCAAGCTGCCAAGAAAAGAATAGAGCCTCAAACACTCTTATAACACTCAAACAACAAGTTCCAACGGAAATTAAACTTTAACTGTCTATTTCTCAAAATGTGATATTTGGCCGCACGTCAACTGCCCCCCCTAGCTTTTCTTGTTACTGTTTTAATGGAAATTTCCCATTTTTGGCACAGATGTAGTTTAAGGTATGTAGAATGCAACTATGAGCCATTTTTGTTATATTTATTTTCTAACAGGATTTATAGTGAAAAGTGTATATGCAATCTGTTTTATCCGTTACCATAGCAACCATGGTGAATTACAAAAAAATGGCTCATAGGAGCATAGTTCAATATCTTAGCTACCACAAGGTGCATTTTCACGTAGATACATCACATATTATGTGAAATTTTATGGGGGGGCAAAAGTGGCCTGTAAAATCCAGTTTTCCATATACTATCGCTTCTTTGGTGTCAAATTTCAGTCCGATACACCGAACCGGAAGATTTTTTGTCTCAGCTGATAGCTGAAGATCTCTAGTTTCTAAAAATATATAGTTTATGCATATTTTGCTTAAAAATATGCCTCCTAACAATTGTTAAAGTTTTGTCCATTTTGAAGTACGATTGGGGTGAAGCTCCCCCTTAAATCTGGGGGTGTCGATAATTTCCATGGCTTTAGTTGTCGTGTTACATGGTATCATTTTACTGTTTCTATTGTTGCAAAGTCTGTTTATGTTTATGTACGACTTTTTACCCTCATTATCTTTATTATCCGCAAGACTTTTATCCTGGGGTTCTCCGTTTCCTTTCTGTTGAATAGCGATAACTCTGCAGTTGATATCTCTTCGCTTGTAATAGGAGCATGATGTCGGTCTTGAGGAGTGCTTACTGTGACAGGACTTGTCGGATTTGTTACCTTAATCTCCGGTGGAATTTCCGCCCGCAGAGTCTCGGTGGTAAAATTTCGCTGTGTTGCTTTACAAAATTGTCATGTAACGATAAAACTTGGCCCTTTAAAGATTCATTCTGAATTTCTAGCTCTTTGACTTTTTTAACGAGGTTGCCTTTCTCTTCAAGTAACGATCCAACTCTGCCACGTAGGCTAGCTTAATTAACTCAGACTCAGCCTTGCTAACTTTCGTGCTAAATTCATCTCTAAGTTGGTTGATTTCGTTCCTTACAACGGTCAATTCATGCTTTAGGTGGCTGTTCAAAGTGCTTGGTAAATCCGCGTTTATATGTGCTTCCGCTAGTCTATCATGTAAGATGTTTATTTCAAAATCCGACAAGGCCCGCGCCAAATCTTTGTCTAGTTTGTTGATAAAATTTTCACGTGCATCAACACGCTTATTAATTTCATTTAAGTGATCTATAATTTTGCCTAGTTCTAAACTTTGGTCACTGGAAACTGTTGACTTGACCTTCTTCTGTACAGAATTTTTGAGTGGTGACTTGTTATTACATTTTGAAAATTTATTTGAAGTATGGCGTGGTTTTAGGGGAGATGAAACTCCGGTTTTTCTAGTAAATGGAGTTGTTTGAACGTCGTTAGAATCTATGCTCTCAACATCGGACACAACGTACCCGTCTAACGAAACTCCGTCTAGGTTTAACATTGCGGTCGACTTTGTCGCATTATATCATCGTTACAATGAAACACCTTCGTGTAGAGATCGCTTGCAGTTGGGTTCGTCAGTTCTCCTGTTGTGCAGAATTCCGATACCAAATCTTGTAGCTTAATAAATTCTGCTTTTTCCAGAATTTCCTGTATCGTCCTTGGATAGTTAACTTCATTCTTGGTATATCAACATATATTGAGAAAAGCGGATCAGTATCGCTTTGACTGGCAAATAATTCGTCTTCTTCTTCGTCATAACGTAATAATAATATCGACTAAGTTGCCTTCCAAATTGAGTTAATTTCTGTTTCCAATTTACGTTGTACTCATCCTGATTCCCGAAGTCAATCCAATATCGCAGTTCCAAGCATTTTAGCCAATTATCAAAACGAATTTTATCATGGCATTGGATGCATATTTCACGTTTCAATGATTTTGCGGTTTCAAAGCGCTCTTGCTTTATAACTTCACTTAAGTGCTGCGCATCGTCATGAATATTTGACTGCTCGTTTTCTGAGATTTCGCTTTCCATAACTGCGTCTTGTAAACTCATATTTATGACAAGAAACCTTGTAAATATTGTAAAAAGCTAACCGGCGGCAGGACAAAATTTTTGTCTTGTTGCTGCCATGATTAAGTGTTTTGTTATATAGGATATAAGTGTCAAAGTATGAATAATTCACCGGCTATTGGAGTGAACTTAATTTGAAACCAAAACTGGATAAATGGAACGCCGTAAATGTTTAGTAAAAAGTTTAAAAAATGAACGGTTGACACACATGGTTGACACGCATGCGTATTGCACCCATTTTATTATTGACCGGTCAATAAATGTTTCATTGCGGACCGGTTGCCGAACATGACGTTTTGTGGACCGGCATGTGACACGGTTTTGACCAATCGGCAAACAGAAAAATTGAACTTTGACACTAACTATATAACAACAATATTTAGAAAACAGTACGTCTTATAATGCTTGTATCATGCATAGCCATAACATAATGAAACAGATGATCTAACTTGAAAAATATATGAAAAAATGATTGATTTTATATAAGTCATCCATGAAATCCTGTCTTAAAGTTGCAAACATTGTATTTCTGTATGTCATCACATAATGTTGTTCATCTCCAACTTCATTCAGATCACAATGTCTGCACACTCTATCACAGTAAGGAATATTTTTATATCTGCCAGTTTCAACTGGTAATCTTTGCGCAGAAATTCTTAATTTTGTAACAGCTTGGCGGTGTTTAACTTCTATTTCATTGATTTGATTGGCAAATTTTCAAAATTTGAACATTTTTGTGTAAAAAATTGTAAGCTCGTATCAGCAGTATCACCTGATCAGCAGTATCATGCACCCGTTTGAAATTTCCGGAAAAGTGAAGAGTAATTCCAAGGTAACAATCACTGAGTTGTATAATGGTAACAATTAATACTAGCTCCACCTGTTCTATAGGGGATTTTCTTCGTATAACCAAGCTGACGTTAAGTATGCACGCCTTTGGATCGGTGTTCCAAAAAATACTTTGCATTTTCCATTTCTTTGTATATATTTCAAGTTTTGATAGACACTCTTGTAAATCTGTTTGCGATTCGGACAACAGGACTAAATCGTCCGCATAAAGTAAACTGTTCAAATCTGTATTACCAAGTTTTACTGGATCACATGCCTGGTTAGTTTTAAACAAATCAGGTATATCATTTAAAAACATGTTGAAAACAGTAGGAATAAGATTACAGCCTTATTTAACACCAACATCAGAGTTGAAGAAGGGAGTTGTTCCTTGACGCAATTTTACTGAATAGTTTACTGAGGAATACATACACGGCTAAAAACGCACAGGTTGTTGCAAGTTGATATCGACAGGCGTGAACACTGTTGTGCGACCAACTATGAACAAGTTGTCAACCATGTTGTTCCGAGTTGTTACAGTTGAACAATGCTGCAACAACATGTTGACAATACTGTTCATAGTGGGCCGCACAACATTGTTCACGCCTGTCGCCGATATCAACATGCAACAAGTTGCTGATTTTCTCAATTTTTACGCGTGTACTTAACATTAGACGTAAAAACGTTTTACTGCATCCAGATAAAATAAGCTTATAAAAAAAACCTTCCTCCATACACTATTATAAGCCTTCTTAAAATCAATAAAGCAAGCAAAAATTGGTTTTCGTTTTAGCCTATAACAGTCCATCAAGGTTTTCAAAACTAATATATGATCTGCTGTCCGAACAGTCCGATGTCTATTTCTATGACCTATTTGGCAGTTATTCGATATTCTTAATTTTCCCAAACAGTTACCGATGCATGATTCTTCTATAGTTATTCGGATCAGCAGTATCACCTGATTTGTGATCGGTACAATAAAACTTTTAGTCCATGATGATGGAAAAATCCCGTGGGATAAAATTGTTTTAAATAACTTGGTGAAATAATATGGTAAAGTTTTAGTTAGTGAATCAATAGCACTGCCACTGGTCTTTTTGTTCTTTAACTTGTTTGTTAGTCTATATATACAATTCATGAACAGAAATTGGTTTATCAAGTGTGTCCTTTCTACATATCGCCCAACGATTATCATCTTTAACAATTTCAGCTTCATAATTATTCTTTTCACTATGAATGTTTATCATGTATAAATTTTTAAAATAGTCAAACCATTCAGAGGGTTGTATTTCATTTGATATTGTAGGCGATTGTTTTGCCTTGATTAAGTTAACTAAATTTCAAAATTCTTTAGGATTACTACTTGATAGGTTTTCAATTTTATCTAATACACTACTATGAAATTGTCGTTTGAGTCTTTTTATTAACCTCTTATACTCGTTTCTTTTGGTGAAAAATGTATGACGTAAAAACGGATCTGAGGGATAGTTTGCTGGTAAACTACCCAAGTTCGGTAAATTCCTTTTAAATGTATGACAATCTTTATTAATTAAACCACTTTTGTTTTGGTTTATTAATCTTACTGTTTTTACTGGTTAGTTTCTTTTGTTTCATGACCAAAACTGCTTTAGCAGAATCACGTAATATTTCTGTGAAATTATTACAAGCACATTAACATCACTTGGTTTGTTTTCTGGTTCTTGAAAAAACAGTGCATGCATTTAATTTGTTCTTAACTTCCTCTGAATTCATAACATTTTGTAATATTATTTCTTTATGATTTTCATTCCACTAAAAGATATTGGATGGGAAGATAATTTCATAGCATCATTCAGACGTTGAGGAAATTCTATTCTCAACATGAGGGAAAGACAACTCTGTTGGGTTAGAAAAAACTCTGTTGGGTCATCTATCAGGAAACTATGTATGAAAGGAAACATGCAAGTCATGCGAAACAATAGCATAGTCCACAACACTTGCACCATTGTACATAGTATATATTACAAGTGAACTGGCCAATCAAATCACCTTTGGTTCTACCATTTAAGGGAATCAAACTATTTCCAATATATCATAAATCAACTATAGATCTTCCATACAGATTTACATGTGTATCTCTCAAAAGTCGTTTAGTTGACGAAAACTGGGATTAGATGTTCTATGTTTGAAAAAGGATCATCAATAATAAAATCTTCTAGGTTACCTATCCTGGCATTAAGGTCACCACATAACATGCAGAACTTTTCCATGAGCAGAAAATTTGTATAAGTACTATTCTGAAGGTGTTTTCGAAATGATCAATGTCTAGTCGAATTTCTCGTGAAAAATTTGGAGTTGTATGGTTACTTTGAATGAGTGCATTTAAAATGTTTATCATGTTCTTTAGCTGCTCTTGAATAACCCTATCTAGTCTATCACATAAATGATAAATTGCAAAAATTGCAAAATTGGGCAGCGAGGGTCATCACGAAATCTCGATATGATGCTAGTTCCAGCGACCTTTTTAGTAAGCTGGGCTGGGATAATCTTTTACTGTCATTCCAATTGAAGTGTTCCTCAAATATTGATTCAATACATTACCTCGGGCTGACCAATTCATTTGATCAAGTTCCTCGAAATATTCATACACTTCCTAGTATAATTGTAAACTTCCTGTTGAATAGTTTGAATGCACCAATCACCTTTGTTGTTTGTGCAACTAACCAATCATAAATAGAAAGGAAGTGACCAGAAATGATCAAATTCTTGGAATTGGCTCTTTCACAGGAAGTGTATGAATATCTCGAGGAACTTGATGAAATGAATAGGTCAGCCTGAGGTAATGTATTAAATCAATATTTGAGGAACACTTCAATTGGAACGACAGTAACACGTCGGAAAAAGCATAAAGCTATACTGATGTTTAAAACAATTAACGAATTAACTAACTCCGCATTATCTCCGTGAATTGTTTGAATCTCGCAGCACAGGATATAATTAAGAAACTCTGGACACACCTTGTTTGTGCCAAAACCACGAACTAACTACAGTAAACGAAGTTTTTAGTTATAGCGGGGAAGTGATGTGGAACGAGTTACCGCAAAATGTACGAGCAACATGCTCTCTCTAAGTCAATTCAAAAGAGCAATTGACAATCAGCTGTTCGCTATATAAATCAGTATTTTAGTGTTTGCATAAGTTTAAAGTGTGTTAAGAGGAGATTTTTTTGTATGTCACGTAACAAGCGCTCAAAACTAATGCGTATATTATACCACTTGAAGTTATGACTAAATTCAAAATTTCTATTTTTCGATACGTTTCTCAATTGGCAAACAAACTTAAAAAGTATGTTTAGTGCTTTATCTGTAAAATAATGCTAAAATGACGAGATTTTAGATGACACGCCAAAGAGAAAATGATGTCTGAAGTTCAGTAAGTTTTGCTTATATGGCTGTAACCTGAGTATCAGGCCCTTATGTTTTCATTCGCCAGGATTAATTGGCGGCGGCGAATGAAGGAGGGCCTGATACAATTCTTTACCGCGGCGCATGTAAACTAAGCCAGATTCTGGCTTTTTCGTCTGATTATATTGGCAGATTAGACAAACGATTTTTTAAATCTGTCATTTGATTGGCTGGTGCTAATTAGATTATACTATTGTTGTTGATATATTTTATAACGATCACAACTACAATTATAGCAGGCCCACTAAACGGCTGAATTTAAATTAAAAGTGCAGTAAAATTAGAAAATAATCGCAAATTAGCGAAATATGTTGCAAATGTAGCTTATATTAAATCGCCATCAGATTGCACTATCGACTAACTGACGTATAGTTATAAAGTACACTTAATATATATATATATATATATATATATATATATATATATATATATATATATATATATATATATATATATATATATATATATATATATATATATATATATATATATATATATGCTGCTGAGGCGACCAGTAAGAGACTTGTTTTTCGAAGTTGTATCTGGTCTAGTTAAAATATTTAAAAAAGTTCTAAGTTAAAAATATGTACTGAATTTTCGGCTGCTAACTGCAACCTTCTTCGGAGTTCTATACTGAGGCGGAGCTGACAGAACATTATATAGTGTCATTATCGTTGCATGACTGCACTAATGGCATGTAAATTGATGGAAATAATTTATGTTCATTTGTTGATCTTTTGTCCAACACCAGGGTGAAGGGAGAGAGGGCGTAGAAACGGCCATACAGCGAGCGGACCCATCCGTGATGCGGGCTTCGCGGGGGGTAAGACGTTCTAATTGTAAACAAATATGGCTACGCGTATATGACCGATCAGAAGGTATGCTGAAACTATTGCTTTATAAAATATTACTTGTGTAAAATTTATATGTTTTTGTTACTTTCAGCTATTATAAGAAACTTAAAGATAAGATTTAAGTAACGAAAAACTTTATTTCGGGTGTTATTTTAATTCTATACTCTGTTTAATTTGGTGGTTAAAAATGGCCGTCGAAATGTTGTAAGAGAGTGTTAGCGCGCACTGCTTCCTGATAAAAAACCAATGATTTCCAAAACCTAAATTATAATTTGTTATTAAGTTAACGTTATGATGAAAACCTTTGCGTATATACAAAATTATAAGGTGAGCAAACATGAGACAGATAGGTTTTGAACCTTTCAAAGTTCGAGGTCGAATTGACAGTTGAAATAGTACCAAACTCCAAGCTGAAATGTGCAACTAAATCGTGTATATTTTTGTCAATTTTGTTCGCTGGCTTTGTTAAATTCACTTGCAATGGCTCGACATAAGTTACAACATACAAACTGAGCAGAGCCCATGAAAGAGCTATCCATAGTCCATACCCATACAGTCATTCAGCTTCCTTGCTATTTAGAAATGGTTGCCCATTAGTTGAAGAAGAATTGCTATTGTATGCGCTTGTTTGCACTTCCTTTTCTGAAAAAAGTCTACAATATTAAGGCTAAATAGCAGAAAAATATGACCCAATAATCCATGCAATTAAAAATATCTATCAAATTAACTTCAAAAATCATGATTTGAGGAATTATATCTATTCAGGCAATCAACCTATAATTTAGTGACAGATCTTGGGATTGGTGTACTACAAAACTATATTGACTGAAGTTTTGGAAAAATTTAGCCAACTTTTGAAGGATTTTATTAGGTCCAGTTCACATGAGACTGGAACGAAGTCAATTAACCGGGACCATTTCGTTTTGGTCATTATATTATATATAATAGATGTTTACATGAGGTCTCAAGTCATTCCGCCTGCTGGACGAAGCCGACAGACTCTCACACCAGTATGAATTCAGACTGGAATGAATGTTGACATTTTTACGCGTGTAGGTGGGATGAATTTTTCCCTTTTGGGCATGCGTAAATGCCTTTATTGCAACAAAAATATGACGTCAAGCACCGAATGGTTTCATCCTGACAATGTATTTTGTCCATATAAACACTAGGCGAGTATCCTGTCTTGGCGGGATGAAAACATCCTGTACCGTCTAGGCGGGATCATATAAACAGGCCCTAAGGAATTGAAGGATTTTATAAGTGAGCAATGCTTAAAAGCAAGATATATATAAACAATGAAAGAAATGGCACTAACAGAGCCACAACTTATCCAGAAACTGAATCACAGTTTGCGAGCCAATCTTTCAAAATTTAGTTAAATGTTTCCAAAACTTCAGTCAACATAGTTTTGTAGTACACCCATCTTAAAGGTTCCTTTCAGCTTACCAAGACCTGTCACTAAATTATGGGTTGCCTGAATAGATATAATTCCTCAAATCATGATTTTTGAAGTTAATTTGATAGATATTTTTAATTGCATGGATTATTGGCTCATATTTCTCTGCTATTTAGCCTTAATATTGTAGCCTTTTTCAGGAAAGGAAGTGCAAACAAGCGCATACAATAGAAATTCTTCTTCAACTATTAATGGGCAACCACTTCTAAATAGCAAGGAAGTTGCATGACTGTAGGGATATGGATAGCTTTTTCATGGGCTCTGCTCAGTTTGTATGTTGTAACTTATGTCGAGCTATTGCAAGTGAATTTAACAAAGGCCAGTGAACAAAATTGACAAAAATATACATGATAAAGTTGCACATTTCAGCTTGGAGTTTGGTACTATTTCAACTGTCAATTCGACCTCGAACTTTGAAAGGTTCAAAACCTATTTGTCTCATGTTTGCTCACTCTATAATTTTGTCAACGCAAAGGTTTTCATCATAACTTAATAACAAACTATAATTTAGGTTTTGGAAATCATTGGTTTTTTATCAGGAAGCAGTGCGCGCTAACACTCTCTTACAACATTTCGACGGCCATTTTTAACCACCAAATTAAACAGAGTATAGAAATAAAATAACACCCGAAATAAAGTTTTTCGTTACTTAAATCTTATCTTTAAGTTTCTTATAATAGCTGAAAGTAACAAAAACATATAAATTTTACACAAGTAATATTTTATGAAGCAATAGTCTCAGCATACCTTCTGATGGGTCATATACGCGTAGCCATATTTGTTTACAATTAGAACGTCTTACCCCCCGCGAAGCCCGCATCACGGATGGGTCCGCTCGATGTATGGCCGTTTCTACGCCCTCTCTCCCTTCGCCCTGGTCTAAAGCCACTCGCGCTGCGCGCTCGTGGCTGTAAACCTAATAAAACACTCCTGCTTGTTTTTTAAATAGTACATCAACATTAATTATGAAGTTATGAAGCTTACCACGTATTCGACATATTTTATGATTCCCATGTCAATGAATACACATCTGATCTTTACGAAACATTATAGACATAGTTTTATTTTGAAACGACCGCCATCTTTGCAGTAACAGTAACAGTACTTCATTTTGCACGGATATAAAGTATTTCAAACTCCTGATTAATTTTCTGACTGCTATTTGCATTCATACAACGGCATTCTCGCACAATTTTGTATTATGGCAAATATAAAACTAAAGCAGATATAAAATATCTCCAGATGTCGTAAATCCACTGATAAGCGCCACGTGAGGCAGGGAGGGGGAGGGGTGATAATATAGAGAGCGAAGGAGGTTCGTAGTGTAACAGCCCTTCGTGCAACTGTAATCGCCCGACAATTATCAACTGTACTTGCAACTACAACACAATCAAAATTTTAAGGAATTACAAGTTACATTGAAAATAATTTATTCTGAAAAAACAGTTGTCAATGTAAGACTGTCGTTTCATCGTTAGAATGCTGAGTAACGTGCAACCAATCTACTGTTTTATGGTCTTTGATATCTGGACGCTCTAGTCTTGGTATTGCCAAGTCTCCTGAATACCATGATAGCTGTTTCATAATTCTTCTCATTCTTATTTCTTCTTCTGAAAGCCCTCTTTGATATTTCTACATGGTGACGTGGAATATAGTTAGGATTGACTGATAGGCATTGAGGGACAACCGAGAGTCACAGTAGCTGTTGCAGGCAACGTCCTCACGTCTCGCCGCTCATTATTTCCTAACAGCAATCCTGAACCTTATCCTAACTAACGAGGCCATAACTCAATCCAATGACGGTTATACGGTTATACCTTAGAAATCCTCACCCTGACCGTAACCCTAACCCTAACCCTAACCGGTAACTAAATGCATTACAACTGGTATATTCCAATCTAGAACTTTTCACTGATTTTTCACTATATACGAAAGTTGGGGTCGCTCCGAGCTTCTTCGAAACCGGCCAACTTTTACAGGCAAGTTGTCTTGCAACTTTCCCATATTAACCTTCTTTGTTCAATGCTGATTGAATAGCAGGATAACATTAAAGGTTTGGTACGGAGTTACAATATTAATATATATATATATATATATATATATATATATATATATATATATATATATATATATATATATATATATATATATATATATATATATATATATATATATATATATATATATATATGTTATTCAGAATTTATTTGTTACAAATTGGTTAAAACGGTTAGTTCTTACGATTGTTTGGACATTGTTTAATCTGCTTGACAGCGATCGACGTAATGAATACGAATGGGTGATGGTAGGTTGAACTTCGTAATTAGCGTTAATGATCTTAGACAACAGAGAGCTTGACTTTTGTTGTTGAGCCATGAAGTATTCACAAATATGATCTCTGCGATTAGATAACTGAAGCAGTTTAGAGGACACTAAGGCTTGAAAATAGTCAAGGTCTGGAAATAATATTTTTAATGCCCTTCGTTGAACGGATTCAATATCATCGGATAGGTACTGCGGTAAGTTGGCCCAAACGATACTCAAGCACCGATCGAATAAGAGAAATGTAAATGAGAACCAGGTCTTTATCTGATATGCCAGCAATTTTCAATTGTATCAATATATATAACAGTTTGAAACCTTTCAGTAGTAAAGCCCCCCACTATGGAGTTCAAAGGGATGCCGCTAATGACGTCACTTTACTCAGCTAGCACTCTAGCAACGGAAGTAATTAGTATGCAAAATCTATGTCACTCGGGCAGGCCTGGGCCGAATGTGACAGGTAGCGCGACCAATTAACGCGGGCAAGCCTGGGCCAAATGTGGCAGGCAACAACTAGCATTACAACTAGTTTCTGACAAATTTGTAATAAAACGACGAGAGGTTTCTCATAGTTTGCATGTGTAAATGTATGAAATAGAATTTAGTTTTTAAAATCTGCTGTTAGCTCAGTTGGTAGAGCAAAGGATTGTAGTTATTATCAAATCAGTATTCCTTAGGCCTGCCGCACACGAGAGCTATCTGCTGAGCAAAAAGTTACTCGTGCCTGTTAGCTCAGCCGATAGCTCACCGTGTGCGGGTACATTTTACTGAGTTTTTTGCCTCATGCAACCTTTTCTCACGTATCAAACATGTTTGATCGGTGAGCTATGGGCTGAGCTAACAGGCACGAGTAACTTTTGGCTCAGCTGATAGCTCTCGTATGCGGCAGGCTTAAGGTCACCGGTTCGAACCCGGTACGGTAGAAATTTTTTTGCCTTACAACCATGTAGCAACGTTGTGAGTCCCTCTCTTATTTTCAACACGCAATTGAAATTCGTTTTAATTTTTTAATGAATTTGATGGCTCGTTTTGAGCAATAAGTTTCCAAACAGAAATAAAAAATATCGCAACAGAAATAAGCAGTTGCTAATCCCGGGATTGTCAAAGCCGTTTTTATGATCGCTATTTGCATGTTGTTCAACATTATTTAGCAAACCTACATACATATATACGGTCAAAATGACCGAGTCAGATAGAATACTTGAAGGAAAAAACCTGTAGAACAATTTAACAGTCTTAGTTGTAATATTTTTGTCTATTATTAATTGTATCAATAAACATGTTTTAAACTTTGCTGCGTTGTTATGCGTTGCTAAGTCATTAGGAGGCGTGTAGGTAATTAAGGGGATTAAGGTAATACGAATTTGCATAACTAAGTGTATTCCGATGGATAGATAGGGATTATTTAACGCCGGTGTATACATTAAAATCAGGCGCGTGGCTTTGCGGGTACATGCATATATTAAAGTACAACATATTTGTACACGGATCTTTTCGCGCGGGCGGAAAGAGCGGGCTTTGCGGGCAAAAATTTGCACAATATTTCAGTTTTAGAATACATTTATTTCTTCAA
This sequence comes from Paramuricea clavata, assembly GCA_902702795.2. Classification (NCBI taxonomy): domain Eukaryota; kingdom Metazoa; phylum Cnidaria; class Anthozoa; order Malacalcyonacea; family Plexauridae; genus Paramuricea; species Paramuricea clavata. The sequence goes on along the minus strand of CACRXK020006845.1, from coordinate 10,196 downwards.
AATGTTTTACAAAATTTAGTAAGGTCTACTTCTAAGAGCGTAACGTCTAGGTGTTTTTGTTATTTTTAAAGAGTTCTCGTATTCTTGTCTATCTTCTGGGGATAACTTTGCAAGTTTTTCTGGCTTCATTGGAATATATTTTGGTCGGTCGCTCAATATAAAACGTTCATAATCCTCTCTTGCTTCCGGAGTCATTCGCACTAGGTCAGGTTCGGTCCAATCTGCTGGGTCTTTTATTTGCCCATTTTTGGTGTGAACTCCACTCCACCCGTCTTGGTGTTAGACGTAACATACGAACATAGCTCGCAGAAACCAATGACATGTGAAAACAGCAGAGGTGACTGTTCATCACATATCATACATTTGGCGTCTTTTCCCCAGTAGAAATCTTTCCACGAACATCTTGGGCACTTCATTAGGTATACAATGTGACCAGTCTCTTCTCCACAATGGTTACAAGCTAGTTTCTCGGGATCACCATCCCCCTCATTGTCATCGTCCTCATTATCATCGTATTCGCTTTCATTATCACTCGTGTCAGATTCCCTGTTCTCTTTACCAGATTCGCTTTCAACATCACTCTCAGATTGTGGCATTTCATGTTCCTCCTTTGCCATTTTTGACAATAGATACTCGTTTTTAATTAAATCTCTATTAACCCCTGCTTCTACTAGACCTTTTGTAAACAGGTCGAGCCCTCGTGGTTCAGGAATGTGAGAGTTGTATGGTAAAAGTGCGTATTGTAAAAAGTTCTCGATGTTAGTACCAGGAATGTCTCTTCCATGATAAACAATCTTACCCTGAGGATTCCAAGTTAAAATATCACTTGATATAAGAATAGAATGTAGCATTTTTTCTCCTGTAGTTTTTTTGACATTATTGTTCAGATACAAAAGCATATCTTCAATGCGCCAATGTCGCGGAGATGTTTACTCTCGATGTTCATTGTTGAAATGATGTATAAATTGAAGTCACGGGGATTTATACAAATTCAGCCAGGCTTTCCAAAATAGGACTTAATAATAGTCCAAGGAAACCTTCACCATGTTGAACGAGTATCCGTTTTTTTCTTCTTCCACATTTTCCTCTATCAACCAAGTTAAGCATTTCATCTTTGTAAGGTCGGAGTTTCTTCATTACATGCTTCGGCATTAAATATTTTCTTTTCATAACGTTTTCTACACAGAGACACAGGCAGTGTACTTGCTCGGCGGTTGCTGTTTCCAGTAGTGCTTGTTGTTGATCAGGCTCAGACGTGCCCAACAATTCAAGAAATGGCTTGTGCCTTAGAATATTGATCATTTCTGTTCGACGGTTTGGAAGCCAATGAGTAAAAGACAACAATAAGGAAGCTTATATCGTAAGAGAGAAAGCAATTTATACAAGGCTCCGAGCTATTGAGAGCTCGACTCTGAGCTTATCGAACTTGGCTCCTTGTGCATGTCAGATAAGGAAGATAAGAGGATAAATATAAGGACGATAAGGATAAAGATAAGAGGATAAATATAAGGAAGATAAGGATAAGGAAGATAAGGATAAGGAAGATAAGAAGATAAAGATAAGAAGTAAGGATAAAGATAAAGATAAAGAAGATAAAGATAAAGATAAGAAGATAAAGATAAAGATAAAGATAAGAAGATAAAGATAAGGATACAGATAAGAAGATAAGGATAAAGATAAGGAAGATAAAGATAAGGATAAGGATAAAGATAAGAAGATAAAGATAAAGATAAGGAAGATAAGGAAGATAAAGATAAAGATAAAGATAAGGAAGACAAAGATAAGGAAGATAAAGATAAGGAACATAAAGATTAAGATAAGGATAAAGATAAGGAAGATAAAGATAAGGATAAAGATAAAGATAAGGATAAGGATAAACATAAGAAGATAAAGATAACGAAGATATAAGGAAGATAAAGATAAGGATAAGGAACATAAAGATTAAGATAAGGATAAAGATAAGGAAGATAAAGATAAGTATAAATACAAGAAGATAAAGAAAAGGATAAGGAACATAAAGATTAAGATAAAGATAAGGAAGATAAGGATAAAAATAAGGAACATTAAGATTAAGATAAGGATAAAGAAAAGGAAGATAAAGATAAGGATAAAGATAAGAAGATAAAGATAAAGATAAGGAAGATAAAGATAAGGAAGATAGATATAAGGAAGATAGATATAAGGAAGATAAAGATAAGGAAGATAAAGATAAGGATAAAGAAGATAAAGATAAGGAAGATAAAGATAAGGATAAAGATAAGGAAGATAATGATAAGGATAAAGATAAAGAAGATAAAGATAAGGAAGATAAGGATAAAGATAAGGATAAGGATAAGAAGATAAAGATAAAGAATATAAGGAAGAAAAAGATAAAGATAAAGATAAGGAAGATAAAAATACAGAATAATACTGGATAGATGCATTAATGAATATATAGAACGAATACGCCAACTTATTATCACTTCATGCTAGACGTTCGTGGTGTGAACATGTCCTTTCCGTGCAATTTATGTGCCAAAGTATTTTCAACACGCGGCAACCTCAAGCGTCATACTTTGAATACCCATGGAGATGTTCAAAGCAAACCAGTTGAAATCTCAGCAGGATCTACAGTTTTGCAGCATCCTTTCACATGTTTCGTAGCTGGGTGTACCCAAAGCGGCAAGACTGTATGGGTAAAATCTCTCTTGGAGAATGCACAGAAAACTATAAGTCCACCTCCTCAACGTATCATTTGGTGTTATGGTCAATGGCAACCCTCCTATTTTGATATGATGAGAACGATGCCTGGAATCGAGTTTAATTAAGGCATCCCCGAAGACATCGACAAAGCAGATTACTTGGACGTATCGCAACGGAATTTGATCGTATTGGACGACCTTATGGCTCAATCTGGCAAAGATAAACGTATTTCTGATTTTTTACGAAAGGAAGTCATCATCGGAATTTATCTATCATCCATATTGTTCAAAATATATTTCATCAAGGCAAAGAAATGAGAAATATCAGCCTAAACGCCCATTATATCGTGTTGTTCAAGTCACCAAGAGATAAACAACAAATTTCTATGCTTGCAAGGCAAATAAATCTCGGAAAAGTACAAGAATTTATGAGGAGTTATGAAGATGCTACGAGCCGACCTCACGGGTATTTGATGTTGGATTTAAAGCCAACAACAGATGATCAACAACGACTCAAGACCAACATACTTCCCGGTGAGATTGAAAAGTTTATACAAAAACAGTCGTATCGACAACCACCACTTGTAAATGCCATGTATGATACGGAGCAGCGAATGAAAAAAATCATGGATGCACCACAGCTTAGCGCAGTGGAAAAAAGCAAATTATACTCTGATCAACTAAATCGGTTTCTCACATTAAAAAATAAGATGGATGTCCCAGCTGAAGCTCCTGTTCAGACAACTCCACTAGTGCCTGCAGAAATACCACAACCCAATGAATTTGTTGAGATAGCACCACCAGTTCCTGCTACTCCTAAACCTAATTTCCTTACACCACCACCAACAGAAGAGGAACGGCCAAAACTCAAGCGCAATTTTTTTCACAATTGGGTCGACCCAGCAGATTGGACCGAGCGTGACCTAGTGCGAATGACTCCGGAAGCAAGAGAGGATTATGAACGTTTTATATTGAGCGACCGACCAAAATATATTCCAATGAAGCCAGAAAAACTTGCAAAGTTATCCCCAGAAGATAGACAAGAATATGAGAACTCTTTAAAAATAACAAAAACACCTAGACGTTACGCTCTTAGAAGTAGACCTTACTAAATTTTGTAAAACATTTTGAAGAAATAAATGTATTCTAAAACTGAAATATTGTGCAAATTTTTGCCCGCAAAGCCCGCTCTTTCCGCCCGCGCGAAAAGATCCGTGTACAAATATGTTGTACTTTAATATATGCATGTACCCGCAAAGCCACGCGCCTGATTTTAATGTATACACCGGCGTTAAATAATCCCTATCTATCCATCGGAATACACTTAGTTATGCAAATTCGTATTACCTTAATCCCCTTAATTACCTACACGCCTCCTAATGACTTAGCAACGCATAACAACGCAGCAAAGTTTAAAACATGTTTATTGATACAATTAATAATAGACAAAAATATTACAACTAAGACTGTTAAATTGTTCTACAGGTTTTTTCCTTCAAGTATTCTATCTGACTCGGTCATTTTGACCGTATATATGTATGTAGGTTTGCTAAATAATGTTGAACAACATGCAAATAGCGATCATAAAAACGGCTTTGACAATCCCGGGATTAGCAACTGCTTATTTCTGTTGCGATATTTTTTATTTCTGTTTGGAAACTTATTGCTCAAAACGAGCCATCAAATTCATTAAAAAATTAAAACGAATTTCAATTGCGTGTTGAAAATAAGAGAGGGACTCACAACGTTGCTACATGGTTGTAAGGCAAAAAAATTTCTACCGTACCGGGTTCGAACCGGTGACCTAAGGAATACTGATTTGATAATAACTACAATCCTTTGCTCTACCAACTGAGCTAACAGCAGATTTTAAAAACTAACTTCTATTTCATACATTTACACATCCAAACTATAAGTAACCTCTCGTCGTTTTATTACAAATTTGTCAGAAACTAGTTGTAATGCTAATTGTTGCCTGCCACATTTGGCCCAGGCTTGCCCGCGTTAATTGGTCGCGCTACCTGTCACATTCGGCCCAGGCCTGCCCGAGTGACATAGATTTTGCATACTAATTACTTCCGTTGCTAGAGTGCTAGCTGAGCAAAGTGACGTCATTAGCGGCATTGGCGGCATCCCTTTGAACTCCATAGTGGGGGGCTTTACTACTCCTTTCTTAATAATATAACCAACATGTTTGTTCCAAGATAGATCATCTGACATATATAAACTCCCAACAATGTGAAATGCTTAACCAAATCCACTTGATGACCACCAATTAACAGCTGTCCACCAATTGGTGATCTATACTTAAGAAAACAGACACGCATTTCATTGCACTTCTTCGGATTCAATCTCATATGACTAGCACTAGCATACTGATTAACCTCGTTGACTAGAAAAGGCGTAAGGCTCGGAGAGTTACGAGGAATTATTTCCAGTGAGGTCAGGTCATCAACAAATTTAACTCGACAGTGCCACGAATTTATTAACGAGTTGACGAGCACGGCAAATAACAATGGACCAAGCTTCGTCCCCTGAGGAATTCCACCATTAAGATATCTGTATTCGGAATGGACCATTTGCATTATAGACTAAATTTTGATATAGACAAAAATTTCATCACAAAATTAGTAATATTCCAAAGTTTCGTTGCGAAATGTTGTATAATGCGGATAATATAGCCTTGTGAAATTTGCAATTTTCAGTCATTTTATATTACAAACGGGAAATTGATGCCGTAATTTCTGGGGATGTGGATGACATATTATAAATTACTCTATTTTATTTAGTCTTGGAAGGATCCATGCGAATGTTGAATCAACATTTTGGAATTTCCTGTCTTTGTCCTGGTCGAAGAGTGGTGGTGATTTACATTGCAATTTGAATGGCGTCCATAAGCATATCAGCTCTAACTTTTTGCCAAATGTTCCATTTGCCATTGGCGGAAATGACATGTGGGTTATTGGAGGTAAGTAGTATAGAGTTGATGTTCGCGGGCATAAATATGTTGTTTGGCCTGACTCAGACTCATTTTAGTCTGAGCGTATCGCATGGGTTTAAATGAGTTCTGACGAGGGCCAAAAACATAGTTATGCCCAAGAACATGTGATTAACTGTATATTTCTATTAGTATTTCTAGATAAATGAGCACAGTCTGATATTTCAAGTGCAAAGAAATGCTACCACAGGTTTTAACAGCTTCGTAAATATTCGTGGCGCTGTGTTTAGCCCGAACGTTAGGGCTCGGAACTGATAGGTTTGTCCTTGCCAAATAAACCAAAGGAACTGTTGCGAGTGTGGGTGAACACCCACCGTTAGATAGGCGTCCTTCAGGTCTAATTTGACCATATAATCGTTTGGATTTAAGAGATGTTTCAAGCACATTAAATTCCCCATTTGGAAATGTTCTTTCGTTATAAATTTGTTCAGGTGACTTAAGTCGATGACTGGGCCAAATATATGAGCCTCCTTTCTTGGACACAAGGAATAGACGACTGTAAAACCCCACGGATGTGGGTTGGACCGGGGCAAGAAAGAAAATACAGTAGTAGAAAAGAAATTACAGTAGTTATATATAAATAATATAAATATAATATAAATGGGATATAACAGACAATTTGATTGGCTAATACGCGTGCATTGTGCACAATAATGCACTGTGGTCTGTGGTCTGTAGTACTGCCTTGCTCTTTCTGGGTTTTTCCCAAAATATAAACAAAATTATATAGCTTTTAAAATACAACATTTTTTAGAAAGCAAGAAGGAACAGACCAAAGGAACAAAGCAATTTTATCTATAGATTGTCTTTATCAATTTTATCTACGTGTAGAAACAGTACAATTAAATGGCTTGGCCTTCCTGCTTCGTCGAATTTGTTTTTGTCTCGAGAAGTTTTGGGCAAAAGCGTGCAAAATAACCGCGAAAAACCTTGAAAAAGATATAGGAACACCAAAAACATAGAAAAAAGGAACCAAAAACTGAACGTAAGTGATTTAGAAAGTACCTTCAATGCTTCGGATAAAAAACGGCTAGATATCTTTTCGGCGAATGGTAAAAAAATACAATAATTTCAAAAATTAAAACTGAGCAACACGACGAAACCTACAATTAATAATACGTCTTTTATGGCAAATCCAGCTGCCCAAATGATGAAAAACATTAGCAAATTAGTCTGTGTGTCACCGGATATTTTCCACAGCATTTTAAACAGTTTCTCCGCAACATTAGAATAAAAAAATTATCAAACGTTTCTATTGTTTTTGCTCCTTCGCTCGCTTAAAATTTCAAGCTGCAGTAAAAGCATGCGCGTGACGTCACTGTCTGAGTACATGTTAGGAGAATTTCAAAGTCGATCTTTTGAGAAAAATTGTTTACTATGTAATATCTTCTATTTATATTATGAAAAGAAATAGAAAAACTCGTCTGGTGCATTTATGGTGTGATAATTCACTCGGGTAATGTTGGGCGACACGCTTTCTCTCGTATTCCCCGCCTGCATTATCACACCATAAACGCACGCGACTCGTTTTCTATTTCTTAAATAAACGTAGTTACATGAATAGTTATTTACAAATAGTAGAAATAGTATTAAGTAGTACAAATAGTATAGAAATAGTAGAAAGGAATTATTGGCATACCAATAAAAATTTTATTGCTTCCATGCATCTAGTTTTAGAGATAAGGAGCTATTGTAATGGGACACGTGGGTATTAGCCCCGATAATTTGTAGTCACATGAATGTAATGCTCAGGAAGCGGATAGAAGTGGTGATATAATCTACAGCAGTATGTGCATCAGTTCATTCTACTATTCAATCTGGTCGCGTAAGGTCAACTCTAGCTCTGGCTGAAGTCAATTGATATCCCACCCTCCTCCCCATTACTTGACGCAATATTATTACATATGTAAATTAGTTTAGTTATTAATTTCTAAGTGGTCGGCGTATTTATTACCCCACATTTTCTGTGCGAACTTTTAATAATTAACTTCGGTTTATAATCTGTTATGTTAATAATTATCTCATTGTTTTAAAAAATTAATAAATCGGCATGTGCGTTGCGCAAGACGCACATTGCCATAATTATTCCAGTTGCTTAGTCTGACTTGGTCAATTGCGCAATGTTCGCGCACAGAAAACAGAGCTAATCGTTGCAAGATATCTTGCTGACATGGTGTTAAGGAAAGAAAGCGATAATAGTTATTTACGAATAGTAGAACTATATAGTATATTTATTTATTTAGAAAATGTGAGCAGCAATATTCTTTTGAAAGCATGACAGAGATTTGCTTTCCCTGTTTCATTTGGAATGGAGTTCCATAGCTTAGCACCATCATACATGAAACTGTTTTTCAAGCTATTGGTGCGTGGTTGTGGCAAACAAAGACCACTTGAAATATTTCGGAGTTTATAATTTGTTATCTCATTTTTATAAGTAAAGAGGTTTGTGAGAGAGTCGGGGCCTATCCCATGTAGAGTTTAGTACGTCATTGTTGCTTTTGCCTTTTTTCTCGTGATATCAATTGGCTTCCAGCCTAAGGCACATAAAGCAATAGAATGATCTACATCTTTGCTCATATTTGAAATAGTTCGAGTAGCTCTGTTTAGGAGCGTTTGTAGTCTCGAGCCTCTGTGCCAAGATGTGCCACGAAAGGGCCGTTTAAGTTGAGCCTGTGGGTAACCATATCTTTGTGGTGTGTTATGCACTTGTTTAATGTTCTGTCTAGAATTTTGTGCGCTATATTCGCACGACTGTTCAGGGACTTGGTTGTCAGGTCTTTCTTTGGACATATTACTGTGACTATAATCCGACCTAAAGTCGACTAAAGGTGGCTCAGAGCCAGCTAAAGGTGCTTCAATTGCGTTTATATTTTCTTGTAACAGTTGATCGACTTCGTCAAAAGTCATATAGGTGAAGTCGGCGGGTGAACTGATAAACAATCTTCGTCGGTACTCACTTGGAAAACAGATGAGTTTTGATTCAACTGATTCTCGATGATACTACTGACTCGTGTGGTGCAAGCGACAAATTCTTTCTTTAATAGTCCATATACTTGTAAGGACTTTTGTCAATGTTTCGTTTACGCTCGAGTTATTTTCACCTCCATTTTCCCGCTTTCGACTTCGTTTTCGTTTATGTCGATCTTCTCGCCTAGATTCTTCGGGAGAAGGAGTACGACGACGTTTTCGACCAGACGAATCGGACATGCTTGTGAATTAAACAAAGTGAGCGAAAAAAGCAAAAATTTCAAGAGAAACATGCCTGAGCGCTTGCACGTGAGCGAGCACGAAGGGAAATTAAAAGCCGATGAGACACTAGTAGGCCGTTTGCTGCGTACCGATATCGTTCACTTCCATTAAAGGACAATGGCAACAAAATTTTTTACTGTCTATATTGAAAGTGTTGCTTCATCTAACTATGAATATGATATTAATACCGTGTCAAACATTTTTGTTCAGGAGTTATATGCACTGATGTTATTTCACTCTTAATTTATATATCGTCCGCCATCTTGGCTCGTATTCCCAAAAAATTATCTTTTGGGGAACATGAACAGCAGAACTGCTAACCCGAGTCAATATCTAAGCGCATTTTACAGCGCAAATATACGCTTTACTATCGAAAACACAATCTCAGACCAGTGGTAGTAAGCAACCTCGTTCCCAGGGTATTTAGGAAATACCCTGGTATGGGCTGGTCACGTGCCTCGTCCAAAATTTAGCGCCCGAGGGGGTGTGGGGAAAGTATCAAATTACATGATTCCAGTGGAGATATTTTGTTTAACAGTTAAAAACATAAATTTTGCGAATTATTAAGTTCAAAATACTTGCTAATTTTTGTTTATTTTCTTTGCTTTGAATTTACAAGAACATTAATATTCTTACATTTTTACCAACAGTCAAGTCAAGAAACCAAGCAAATCGTTACTCACAGTGCTCTCTCGTGTTGTTATTCAATGCCGTCTCTTCACACTCGAGCGCGGTTTTATAACAAACGTTTATTATGAGCTTTTCAGTCATCATTTCTACATATGTAATGTTTTTAAAATACGCCATTAGATTTGTCCTTTCTTGTAAATGTTTATATGCTTTGCACCGATTTAATTACTTGTTACTACGTCTACGCGTCTTGTTTATAAGATTGAAAGAAACAGTATTGTATTGTCTGGGACTAGAGCCCAATATTAGCGAATGTAAACATTTGATACTAGCCAAACAGAGAAAGTCTGTCAGTGATTATAAAATTTTGGATTTAGTACATAGTATTCGGTAATTATAGTCAGGCTTTAGCCTTTTTCTTGGTCTTTATTAATCATAATATTTTCCTAATATACTAAATCTATATATCACAAGTTTACAGTGTCAGACGCGCACAGACTGTCATACGTTTTCTACTTCTACTAACATTTTTAAAGTTTTCATTGTGAATCATCTGTTTATTTCTAGTTCATTAGTCATTAAATTAATATGCTCTAAAAAACAAGGCTCTCAAATATATTTGTATATTTATTTGAGAG
>CACRXK020006844.1:0-24232 GCA_902702795.2 Paramuricea clavata | reverse complement strand
TACCCAATTGCAACATGCGGTAATTTCAATGCAATGTGATCGATTGAAATTATCAACTTATCAGATTGCAGCAACTGAAGAGATTAAAAAAGGAGATATCACTATAATCACAACTTATCTAATTGTTAAATATGATTTAAGAATTGTCAACTAACCATTTGAAAACCGGCAAAGTAAAAACACATTTAGCATTAGACACTTACCAGTATTGAGCCAAATGTTTACACTCTTTATGTCAACCACCTTGGACGGGCGTTTGTCCGACCGGCAAACTGCAGGTTGTTTGTCAACTATAAAATAAAACAAAAATTACCATGCATTGGAAAGTATGAAGAAAATGTGTACAATGCATTCTGTACCAAAATACACCATCAGTGATTGAGGAAGGACTCCTTCATTGATAAGCAGAAACACACTCTCAGTGAGTTTGAGTGTGATTTTAAAATTTAGGCAACTTGATTTCTGTCACCATAATCTTGTTGTGTTTAATTAATAATTGTGAAGAACAGTAACCCAATGTCGAGGTTGCGTAAATAAAAATTTACACTGTTTTTCGCTTATCATCGGTATCAACCCCAGGTATAAATAATGAACGGTCCCTTATTCACTCAATAATTTTACATGACAAAGTTAACATTTAGGACATATAAGATTAGTCCAGGCCTTAAAATATCTTTTACAGGGCCGTCAGACAAAATGTCCGGTGACGTTGAATTTGGGTCGGACATATGTCCGATGACCTTCAGTTCAGTTTTGACTCGGAAATAAGTCTGAGTGCCTACACAAATGAATAAACGGTAAATCTTGTAAAGATATTAAATACTTTGTTTCTTTCATACTTATTTCCAAGCCAAAATTAACTTGCTTTCCAGAACAGCAGTATTAAAAAAGACATCGACGACTTAAGCCCGTTTTCCACTTCACCATTTCGCTCGCCGCCCCGCGCTCGACTACGTTAAAACAACATTTCCAGTTCACCTTTTATACAATAGTACTCTGATTTTCTATATTTAACATACAAGCCTCTAGTCCTGGGCTAGGGTACATTTTGATTTACGTCGGACAAAGCTACAGTTCGGTCGGACACCAATACACTCGGGTAGGACAAACAATAAACCTCAGTTTCACTTTGGTCGGACAGAATGTCCGGTGGTTTCCTCTCTACGTCGGACAATTTCACGAATGTGTCGGACAATGTCTGGGACCGACTGATATTTTAAGGCCTGTGATTACTTTTCACATTTATGTTACCATATTTGGTTTATCATTGAATAATCCTCACATCTTTATTTTTATACCCACAGTGTTGTGTAAATTTCACTACCTATAAGATAAGATACGAATTTTAAAACCAGGAAGTTTCTTCTCCTGCAGGCAAGTGTACTTTTATACACAACACTCAATTTTAAAGTCTGCAAGATAAATAATGGCTCAAGGGCGTTGACAGAGTCGAAAACAGTGTGTGACGTTTCGAAGAGGGGAGGGTCTCCAGAGAAACGTCCATTTGACGTTTCTCGTGGACAATCTCGATATGTGACGCTTCCCTTAATCTCTAGGACAATAAATAACCTACTGTTTGATTGTTGTGTCCAGTTTATCAACGTTCAGTTTTTGCGCCAATGCTTTATTTTTCTTGATGTCCTCAACAATAGGGTTAATGGAGTGCGCAAACTCAAGTGCTGGTTTTCCCCGCTGCTCTTTATTTCCCAAAAACATACCCCAACTATGCACCGCTACAACTTCGCCGTTGTCATTTACAACCGGTGAACCTGATGCCCCCTTGCTTGTTTGACAGTTGTGAATCAACAAAAAATCCTTTCGCATTTTAAGTTTATCCCAATTATAATTGTGGGCACAAACAACTTTTTTATCCAATCCCTCGCAATGCTTAACAGGACAGTATTGTTTTGTTTTGTCCTGAACCCATTTACAGATTTCCTCTGAGCTGCTTGGCCTTGGTGTACGAAGCACCTTTCCAAACAAGTATCTCCTCGATTCGGCTTTTGGATGACCAATAACAGTGACATTGCTGTCAGACTTAGGCGAGTGCGTACAAACTTCTAAGCATTCTCTACCAGGACAGTCGCTCTGAACCTTCAATACTGCGTAGTCCAAATCAACATTGGAAATTACAGCTTCTTGCGCGACTTCAAATTCGTCGCAGCTTGGCAGGGCCTTCTCCACATAATCAAACTGAATGACTACTTTGGTTTTGCGTTGAGTTTTACGTGTGCGTTCCTCTATTGCCTTAATCACATGATAGTTAGTCATTATATAAGATACACTTCCTTCCTTGGCAAAAAGCCAGCCTGTACCAGTGTTAGTTAAACCATTGTCACAATCGTTTTTCAAAGAAATCATACCGACAGAATCCTGGCATTTATCCAGTCTTCTAAAGCTGATGCCTTTTTGTTATAAAAGAAAAAAAAAATCCACAAAATTGAACATTTTGATAGTTGCCTACAACCAAGCAAACTTACGGAGATTTCGGTTAGCAACCTTAAAGTTAAGAAACTTTGGAATAACCGAGTTCTTTTTACAATCAATCTTTGAGAAAGGTTAGATCAAGCCTCGAAGATTGTGAAAAGAACTCGGTTATTCTAAAGTTTCTTAACTTTAAGGTTGCTAACCGAAATCTCCGTAACTCGAACGCGTACTTACAATGTCAACGTAAGTTACTTAAAGCAAAGTTATGGTACTAATAATTAAAACAACAATAACAATAAAGATGGGAACAGGGATAAGGATGACAGAGTGTGATAATTCGCGTACTTACGTACCGGAAGTACGTCATATTACGGTCTGATATTTCTTTGTTTTCAACCATGCAAGTACCACGTAGGTACGTGAAACTCTTGCTATCTGCGTACTTACATTTTGCTGGTACCACATGACCTTTCCAAACCCAAAGTATTCAAAACCACAATTTAAGTTTGTATGTGCAACTCTGACATATCTTGACATGAAACATGATTGCACTGATGGGACAAAGGAACGTTGGAGTCAACTGTATGTTTGTGTAACTATGTAATTGTTCTCCTTGTTCTAACCCGTAGTTTTAGGTTACAGAATGAATACCTTTCAGAAACCTGTACTATATATGTACTTTATTTTGAAGACTAAGTACACCTTGAGTCTACGCGGCAAAAAACATAATTAGAGTGCCAGTCAGGTACGACAAGATATGGTTAACGACAACACTAAAGAGTACAATAAGGATGAGAACGAGAGTAAGGATGAGGACAGAAATAAGGAAAAGGATGAAGATGTAGACAGAAATATGGAAAAGAATAAGAATATTAGTGAAATATTAGTGATGATTATTACAGTGTCCCCCAAAAAATGCCTCCACTATATTTGATGGTATTACAACACGTTAGCTTTAGTAGAAGTTTCAGATTTTGGATGAAATAACTATCATATCGTTTTAATCCATTGCTATTTGACGAATCAAAACAACCAACCGCTTGCGTTCAAGAATCACTTAAGGTGGCAACACCAATATTCTACTTGTCCAAATATGCACATTAGATAAAATAATAGGATTTTTTGCACTATTTAAAACACGAGTAGGAGTTATGAAACGCGAGGTATGAAGTTTTTTAGCGGACAAAATATCTGAAATGTATCAATCGAGTTTATGCGCTATAAATTAATGTTATGTGCTATACATTCATGTTATGTGCAAATACATCGATGTCATAAACCGATACAACTAAAAGATAAACCGATACAACTAAAAGATAAACCGATACAACTAAAAGATGAGGAAACGGAAGTAAATACCAATAAAAGATGAGGAAACGGAAGTAAATACAAATAAAACATGAGGAAGAGCAAGTAAATCGCAAACGGAAGTTGAGCGACGCGGCAAAATTGCGCGTGCCAAGTAGTGGCGCCAAGCTGGTGATTGGTGAATACATATTGAAAAACATGGCAGAAGAGAGACAGGGCAGAATACCAAATGTTCAGGATTCTGTTCAGTCTATCTTAAGCGCGGTGACCAATTTACAGCATTCTTCGCAAACACGTGAAGAAAACGCATCACAAGGTGGTTCAGTGCAGCAGTTCACATCGTTACCCGAAGAACTGAATTCTCGTTTCCAAATACCACGTACTCAGAATTCGTGTGTACCAAATAATGCGTCTGTGCCGCAGCCAGCCTTTCAGGGATACTGAATTTTACACACGACTATCTCCTTCTGTCGCATTATATATTTTACATGCCTCCATACAAGCTTTTTAGTACAGCGAGATCATACTCCTTCAGTCCTTGAGTATGATCAAATTTTTTTACACCACAGGATATTTTACCGATACAATTTCACACACGCATCCGTCCAATTTTATGTTCCAAAAGTCTACACCTACACTTATATTTCTTAGGTTTACATTTATACATATACAAGTGGTTTCTTATTTCTTATTCTCAGGCTTATCAAATACAACATTATTTTCACATGCATAAATTGTGCCAACAACACGAGGCCATCACACTATCATGGCCTATCATATTTCACACTACATTTTTTATCTAACATTTAGGGACTATTGTGGCATAAATTTATTACTAGGACACCAATATGGTTCTCATTACCTATATCTAAACTTAAAAAGCAATGTGGTTAACTGCTCTTCTGCGACTTGTATTTTTGGCCCACCAACGAGCCAGTTTCTTTCCGCCGTACAAACGCTTTCTAGTGAAAAGCGCTCTGAGTTCCGTTCATAATTTTCAACAATAACGTCGAATTCATTTCGTATTTAAATATTTTAAGTATTTAAATGAGTACATAGTATATGTAGATTGTTGATTAAAAACTGCTCCGTTGTGTATGATTCGGTGACTCTTCTAATCTACGACAATAAAAGTCTGGCGAGTCACAATGAGTGCGACTTTGTTCAGCATTTCTTATTAAATCAACCAATTCACGAAAAAAGTTTTCTGTATTAGGAAGCCAAATGCGTGGTCCAAGAGACGCCATTGTTGTATGTCGCCGCGTCGCTCAACTTCCGTTTTTCCGATTTACTTCCGCTTCCTCATCTTTTATTGGTAGGCCTATTTACTTCCGTTTCCTCGTCTTTTATTGGTATTTACTTCCGTTTCCTCATCTTTTATTGGTATTTACTTCCGTTTCCTCGTCTTTTATTGGTATTTACTTCCGTTTCCTCATCTTTTATTGGTATTTATTTCCGTTTCCTCGTCTTTTATTGGTATTTACTTCCGTTTCCTCATCTTTTATTTGTATCGGTTTATCTTTTGGCTGTATCGGTTTATCTTTTAGTTGTATCGGTTTATGACATCGATGTATTTGCACATAACATCAATGTATAGCACATAACTTCAATTTATAGCGCATAAACTCGATTGGTACATTTCAGATATTTTGTCCGCTAAAAAACTTCATAGCGAGGCGCAGCCGAGCGTTTTATATCAAATAAAAAACAAGTGTTTTGAATAGCTTAAAATACGACTACAAAACTGAGATGCCGTCTCATTAGTATTCTTTATATAAGAATACCAACTAGGATGAACAATTATAAAATGCCACATTATATAATGCCACATGTCACATATTATGGCTGACATGATTTGCCACAAGGTTTATGAATTATTGAGTATACTTTTTACGTAATTATTTTAAGTACTATTTAAAACACGAGCAGGAGTGTTTTATCATATTTAAAATGCGAGTGCGCAGCACAAGCATTTTAGATATGAAAAAAACACGACTACAAGTGTTTTGAATAGCTCCAAACACGACTACAATAGATGCCGTTTCATTAGTATTCTTTATATAAAGAATAAGTTAACGACGAAAAGTTACAATAAAAATTCTTTAAAATCTTAACTGTTTTAATGGCTTTGCTAAAAGTTATATATTGGGCTTTCATATTTATTATGAAGAAAACTAATTAGGATGCACTTTTATATAAAGAAAACTAATGAAGATGACTTTTATCAGGTATAAAGCCTCTTATACAGTTATAAGGAGCTTTATAGTTGACATGATTTGCCAATAAGCTTATGAATTATTGAATGTTTGAAATAAAATTAAAGAATTCATATTAGTTACTTTCGATCATGTTTATCATTTGAAAGTTGCATCTCAAAATGCAATACTGTTCATGGGTCTTACAATAATAATTTTTTTGCTTTTATTCGTATGACTCTTTATCCAGGCTTTCGTCCACAAATCGGAAATTTGAGGGCATTTTCAGTTTTTAAATATTGGTGTCGCCACCTTAAGTGAATCTGTAAGGCAAACAGTTGGTTACTTTGATAAGTCAAATATCAATGGATTAAAACAACACGACAATTATTTTGTCTCGTATAAAAATTTTTGGGGCACCCTGTATATTAACTGATTCATACCTTTAATAGATCCTGTGCGATAGGAATCTCCTGTCGTTTGAGGACCTGCGAGTAATTTAAAACTACATATTACAACAAAAAACATGTCTAAAAGAGTTTTATATATGGTTTTAAATGTTCTTTCAAACGAGAAAATAAAAAATATATTGCCATTTCCCTTTAAAGAGCCGTTATAGAAATGACGCAACAGCTTAAAGTCCTGTACAAAAGAACATTTGCTTTCCACTACCAGCTTTTATGAATTATATTCTATAAAAATGCTGCAAAAAATTCTGATGAAAACACACACGGTACTTACAAAGTGTGCACAGAAATATATGGTCCTCTAAAATCGGAAACGTAAATTGCAAACTAATGTATAGTCAAAGTCTAACCGTAACCAAACAATTACCTGAGTTTGAAGCTTCACCTGAAGTTTCATTTGGCCATCCAAAGTTTGAGCTGTCTTCTTCCATAGCTGCATCGGGCACTTGAAAAGCGGAAGAAATAATTACACATAGGAGATATAAGGCTGCGCGAATTAAGATATAGACTTTGACTTCGCGTTGAATTGAGGTCTGCGTTGCTTGATCGCCTTAATCACATGATAGTTAGTCATTATATAAGATTCACTTTCTTCCTTGGCAACAAGCCAACCTGTACCTGTGTGGGTTGGTTCTTCGTCATCTTTGTTTTTCAAAGCAATCTTACCGACAGATTTACCCGAACATTGACGTGCATTGTCGTGCTACAAACATGTTCCCATCTTCTCAGACATGTTATTTTGCGCGAAAAATGTAAAATACTACGTACAGTAAAACCCCGCATATATAAGAACCTAGAATTTAAGAACCTGTTAGGCTGAAATATTTTATTTAGACCCCCTTAAATAAGAACCTGTTCTGGCTAGAATTTCAAAACAGATTCTTATATTATCAAATAGAGTCAAAATTAAGTCATAAGTTACAATCAGTGTACCTTTAAGGAGGCTCCCTACAGTTTCCAATATATGTCAATCTTATATACCGGACAATTAGCCATGGTGACCTACCTTTTTTATTGCAGAAAATACATTGTTATGAGGTTTTGAATATTTTTTGAAAGTTATTTGAAAATCGCCAGTGTAGTTTTCAAGAAACTGAATTTCAGCCTTTAAGACTGCATTTTAGCCTTTGAAAAGGCTGAAATTCAGTTTCTCGAAAACTACACTGGCGATTTTCAAATAACTTTCAAAAAAGATTCAAAACTTCATAAGAATGTATTTTCTGCAATAAAAAAGGTAGGTCACTGTGGTTATTTGTCCGCTAAGACGGCTTTTTTGGTTGATAACTTGATATAGGCCATATAGATGGTGACGTCATGTTGTCATGGTAACATGAAAAGTAGCGATTGTGGGTTACAATCACTCTTTTATATAAAAGGAAACAATGGCTTGTGCAAAAAATCAGTTTTTTTAAGATTCAAATTAATTAAATAGGTTTTAGTTTAAAACATTGACATATATTGGAAACTGTAGGGAGCCTCTTTAAATCCAACACACAAAACTAATATAGTATTCTGAACTTCGTCTTCGGATTGACATCAAACTATAGTGTAGTACATTTTGAGGTCGTCATATTGCAGACGTTTATATTATTATTATTAATTTATTTCGCCCAATTTTCCAAAGTACAATAAAATTTAACTATTTACATTTTTATAATCTATACGTAGGGCTAGAGATCTTTTAGAAACCCTTTTGGGCTTTTATTTTAAGACACCTACCTAGTTATAACAAAACTTTTTTTTTACTTGGTATAATTTCATGATGTCATAAAAATAGTACATAATATAATAACGAAAATATATACAATCGTGAGAGTGTTTAAAGGAAAGTTAGTCTATTTACAAGATTTTTCAGATTTTTTAAACTTTATACATTAAGATAGGATGATTAATTAGCTGATTGGTGTGCAGGGGTGGAAAAAATAGGCGAGCACGCGAGCACTGCTCGCAGGAAATGTTAAACCGCTGCAGGAAATTCGTTTGAATGAAGATTTGCTATTGAAAATTTGAAGGAAACCTTAACACCCATGTCCCACTATGGGCCAACAACATATGGTTTACAGACATTATTCCTTGTATTCAAAACCATGGTCAGCTAGAACACTATATGATGAGCTCATGTAGATTTAGCACAAAAATACTCCGTTGGTCTGCAGGAAATTTTTGTCTCCAGGTTGTGCTCCCAGGAAGAAAATTCTTTTTTCCTGCCCTGTTGGTGTGATATAAAGTATGTTTTCACATATTTTTTTTGAAAACCATATATGATCCAATATTTTTTAAGTCCGTCTTAAATTATTCCAAACGTCAATACCTTTACTAACAACAGATTGTTTTCTATAGTTTGTTCTTGTATAAACTTTATGCAATTTTTTTGAATTTCGCGTGCAATGTTCATGAATGTTTGAATTTTTTATGAGGTAGCCATTAAAAATGTCGGGTAAATCATTAGTACAGTTGCAACGGTACATAAATAAGCTGGTAAGGTAATCGTTAATTTTGAAAATATCTAATATTTTCAAATCATTAAATAGCGGTTTTGTATGTTCTGTGTATGATTTAAATTTCATTAATCGAATAATCTTGTTTTGAATTCTGAAAAGCTTTTCAATTTTCGAAGGGTATGTATTACCCCAAGCTAAATTACCATATGTAAGGTATGGATAAATTAAAGCATAATAGGGTAATTTTATAGTGTTCAAGTTCGTAAAATGTCGCAATTTTGAAATTAGTCCAGTAAACTTGACAATAGTTTTACATATATAGAATCAATATGATTTTTCCACGTTAAATTTTCATCAATTAGTACACCCAAAAATTTTGTATAAGAGACCTTTTGGATCAATTCATTTCTTATTTTTATTGTAATATTATTATGAGATTCCAATTTTTTATTTTTTGATTTGAAAAGAATTAATTTCGTTTTAGAAACGTTAATAGACACTTCCCGAATTTGCTTGAGTGCACATGAAACAATAGCTTGGAATCGAGGCGGACAATGTAATCCATTGGAAAACTATACTTATTTCCAATGGATTACATTGTCCGCCTCGATTCCAAGCTATTGTTTCATGTGCACTCAAGCAAATTCGGGAAGTGTCTATTGGTAATTTATTAGCATTAAGCCAATTCATAATTTTATTCGTTTCTTCTTGCATTATATTCGTTAAAAAGTTTAAGTAAGAATTTGAATAAAAAGCATTTGCGTCATCTGCATACAAGACAAATGAGATAACATTACTACAATTTTCAATATCATTGATATATAACAAAAAGAGCAAAGGTGCAAGTATTGATCCTTGAGGAACACCAGTAGTAATAGTCAAAGCGGAATGGCTTATCTGTTTTTGGCGACAAAATCAACTTTTACTGAGAACGTATTTGAATATTTTTTCCACAGAGACCACTCATGTGTAAAACAAATTAACTAGGAAAAAATATAGCTTTCGAAGGGCAAAAGTTTTAAATTATCAAAATATGTTGGACACAAGTCAACTCACTTTCAAGAACAAATAAAAGATGTCAAAAAGTTCAACTGTACTTTTTAAATAGACAAAATAGACCATTTACTGTTACTATTAAATTACTGTGTGGGAAAATGAGAACAAAAAGCACCAAATTCTTTAAAAATGATTTTTTTGCTATCGAACAGCGTTTTCCCAAAACTTTTATCTGAATAACACTTGCTGACTTGCCTGAATAAAATAAAAGCTGTCAAAAGACTCAATTATGCTTGTCAAATAAACAAAAACGACCACTTACTATTGCTATCGACAATTTGTGTCTGAAAATGAGAATATATAAGGGCGCCAATTCTTTTAAAAAATACATTTTTAACCTTTCGAACGGCGTTTCCCTTATACTCTTACCTGAAAATTTAAGCAATGACAATTGCCAGAACACTCTGCGTGGCGCGAGAAAATGACGCATGCAAGCAGACAAAACTCGTGTGACCGCAAAGTTTGTATGATATACTTTGTGCTTTAGAGTACCAGTCAGGTACGAATTATCGCACACTGGATGAAAAGATAAAAATAGCAAAGAGAAAAAGAACGATATGGTTAACGATAATACTAAAGATCACAATAAGGATGAGGATAAGAACGAGAATAAGACACACACACACATACAAACGCAGATAAAAATATAACTTCCTGGCGGAGGTAATAATAGTGATGATTATTATATTAACTGATTCATATACATATACATACGTTTGAGATTCTGTCGATTCCTGGAGTTTCTTGTCGAATTAGAACCTGTAAACAATTTGAAACTACATATTACAACAAAAACATTAGTCAGGCAGATAGAAGGGAAAAAACTTACCATATCGAGGGGCAATTCCATTTTATCTTCATCTTGTGCCCTGAAGGCTATAGTAAGTACATTTCTGTATGTCGGCGGCGTTAAAATATCTTGTAGGCTCCTGCCGATATGTTTTTCTTCGAATTTTGCATTAAACTCTATTACAGTTAAAAAATGTGAAATTTCTGATACATTTCTAATACGAATGATTTGCATCAATAGAAAACTTACAAAAAACTACATATAAGACATTCAACTGGTTAGCTGGGACTTTCAAGCGGCTTTTAGGTTATTGCTATTCCAAATGTGAAAAATAAGCCAAAATCTTGGAAATATCCTGGGTACTGGTCTGAAAACACGCTTTCAACAGCTCATAACTCAAGAAGAACTTGAAAAACCCTGGTAACCGTTTAAATGTCTTATATGTAGTTTTTTTTGCAAGCTTTCAAATGAAGTAAGTCATTTGTGTTAGAAATGTATTTGAAATTTCACATTTTTTAACTGTAATAGAGTTTAATACAAACTTCGAAGAAAAACGTGTCGGCAGGAGCCCACAAAAAATTTTAACGCCGCCGACATACAGTAACGTACATATTATAGCCTTCAGGGCACAAGACGAACGCAAAATGGAACTGCCCCTCGATATGGTAAGTTTTCCATAATTTTTGTTCCTCTATCTGCCTGACTACGTGCTTAAATACCTAATACATGAAAAAAATTTATATACAATGCTTATCACTAAAAACCCCTATAAACTGCAATCCAAGAACAGGCCAACTGATCGGTTCCCTCGATACCTCTTCAAAGAGCCATAGAAATAATGGAACAACTTAAAGTCCCGTACGAAAGAACAGGGTTGAATGGAATGCATCACTCTATTACGGTATGTTAAGGCAAAAATAATTTGAAATATATTTTCATTTCCGTTTTTATTTGAGCAGTTAAGCATCCGAGATTTATGACGATTTAAAACGCTTTGATAGAATATCCAAAATACAATACTAAAATACGCGAGACCGGCGAGGGGTCCAATTCGCGTAGTTGATGTAATGTACTCAGATGAATAAGACGCTTGTGATGTTAATCTGAGTGTATATCCACACGGGGGTAGGCTTGAAATTTTTTTTTCATATTTATATTATACAACTCACATTTAATAATTAGACAACTTATCTAATTGTTAAATGATTAAACGCCTTTAGCATTAGCCACTTACCAGTATTGAGCCAAATCTCTACACTCTCTATGTCAAACACCTTGGACGGGCGTTTGTCCGAACAGCAAAATGCATAGGATTTATCGTTGTAGAATCTCTGAAGGTCACTAAGCTTCCAGAAGTGCTCATGACAACGGTCTGACAGACACTGGATCTTATGATGACGAGAACATTTTCTTTCTTCTTTACCAAAGCAGCAGGTACATTTCACTTCGAGGTCATAGCTGGTCATGCTGAATAGTTGATCTGGAGATTTAAGTTCGTCCAAGCACTTTTTCAAGGTGGCTAGGAGATAACTGGCAAACTCGAAATGATTGCCACCGTTATTCGGAAAAACGACAACCTTAATGAACTCGTGGAGGTCGATTAAACAAACATCACACAAGTTGCCGTCTATAATAAGTGGAAGCAAGGAGTAGTTGCAGTAGAAGGACGGCCTGGCTTGTTTGGGGAAGCGTTCTTTCCACTCAGAAATTAACTTCACTTGAAGCTTCGTAAACAGGCCCATCGGTACAAGTTTGTGAGGAAATGTCACAAACAACGATGGAACATTGCTAGCTTCCAACTCTTTTCCTGGTATCATAGCTGGAGCAACTGAAGGGACATAAAAAGCTGCCTTTCCCTCGTGCTGGCAAGAACAAATCAAATTAAACTTTTGCATCAGCTCTTTTAAAAGTTCTGCGTCTTCCAGCTCCTGAAGATATTCTGGAAGCAACATGCCTTTCTGTCTGAACACAGAGAGAGCCTGCCTAGAGTAGGCATCCGATTCGACAGGCATGGAGATCACTTCCGTAAAGCGCTTCATTAACCAGGGAGGATCCAATACAACCTTGCTGGATCCACTGTGGTGTAAGACCACACCTTGGCGGTGTAGAAATTTGATAGCATGATCAAACTCAACGCCACAGGCCTCCGCCTTCTTCTTAGCTTCGTCAACTGGGATATACTTGCAATCTCGTGATAGCTTCCGGCTTAGAGCAACTTCAAAATTTAGCCACTTCACAGGCATTAAAATCTCCTGGTTAAGGACTGCATTCGAGTAGTCAAAAAGCTTTCTACGAAGCTTTCGCACGTCGTCTCCGTCGTCGCCTTCCAATGTATTGTCGATCAGGAAAACCCCAGGAATGACATTCTTATATTTTCCTTCATCCAAGACCTTCTTGATTCTCTTCTCTACGCTATCCATTTTCCTGCCGTTGCCTTTCACTTTATCGCTGTTAGTTAAGGCTATTAAAACTGGTGGCAGTTCAAACTTCTTACCTTTTACAGTAATACAGTGACGAGATTTATCAGGAAACTGTTGATATTGGCATTCTCCTAAACGTTGTAGAAACTTCAACCATGATGTAAAATTATCTAAATTGGTATTAAGATGAGGATTGTTCATTTCTATCTCTTCCTCATCACTTGCTTTAAACCTGGGAACGGCGGTTTTATCAAACTCCAGAGAAGCGTCGTGAACCAAAACACAAGGGCAATGCGGTTTCACAAAGCAGCCATGGGTATCGTAATAGATTGACTGTCCAGCAAAGTCACTTACAAATACCCGAAGAACGTCGTTCTGGTCGTTTTCAGTGGAACTCTGCAATTTGAATTCGGACATTTCTTCTCTTAGTGATGGCTTCACTGGCATCACTGATTCTGGCGCATCCTCTTCCAAATTCCTCTGAACTCTTGTATGAAGGTATTCGGTTCCCTGGTCGTGTTCAGTGGAGATTTCTTCTTCTGCTAATAATTCTCTTCTATTCACTGGATTCGCAAATTCTTCTAAATTCGTCTGATCTACTGTACGAATGTACTCGGCAGTTTTTTTGTATATCACAGTTTTTGCCTCACTTTCACTGGTCATAAACTTCTGCACTTCTCTCTTTTTCCAGGGATCTTCTGCATTTTGTTCTGTTAGCTCGACAACATCAACGTCAATACCAGTGGTACTGGGTTCATAGTTATTGATTGGTAATCCTGAAAGACGTTTCATCAGCGAAGTCTTTCCGCTTCGGCCTTGCCCGATCAGCATAATAGGAATTCGATTATTTTTTGCTTCACCTTCTTGGAGAGCTTGTGAATATGCACGCCTATATTCTTCCTCTTTAATATCTTGACAAAATAAAGTTAAAACAAGAATTAGGACTACGTAAAATGAAATATTACCACCATCAAATGGTCCTCTGTAAAGAGTCCCCCCCTACCAAACGCCCTGCCCTAAACGTGTAAGATATTTTTTTGAAGTTTTTAAAACAAAAATTTCGAATTATTACCTACAATTTTAGGAAGATTAATCTTTACGACCGTTACGACACATGATGCAACATCCAAAAATTTTAGTTATACACTTGACTTTAGCTTAATTCACATAAAATTGAAAGACCTTTATTGGACGTCTACTGATTGTCCATTCTTATCAAGATAAAAGCAGAAACAAAGCAAAAACCAACAGGTAAAGTCTCATTGGGCAACATGCTTAATTGTTTACGTCGCAGCTTGGAGAACTTGCATCAAATTCCTAGGCGTAGCTGCGAGTGATCTGGATTGATCAGTTGCGAGCTGCGAGAGGACCTATAATCTGATGCCAGCTGCGAACAAATTTAACCGAAGCCAATCAAACCCTAACACAACGTTATATATGTATTTTAGTGCAGAAAAAAATTGATATGAAGATTAGAACATTCCATCATTGGATATTTGATTTCATTTCATTTATCTTTAATATTCAATATTCAAAATTACTGTGAAAAATGGCTTTCAGCTATATATAGCTAGGGCTTGTATAAAATGAAATAGAATCTCCACCAAATGGTCCTCTAAAAAGCGTTCCCCGGCTATATCAAGCGCCCTGCCACCCTGCCTTAAACCATCTCTCTGTATGTTCATTGTAGATTTGTAGTTCCATAACTATTATTTTAAAAGGATTAAAGTCAAGGGGCCTCTTAGTGGAAGTCGCCTAATTTAATTTAATTTAATTTTTTTTATTTAATGAATTTATTGAGCAATCTACATACGTATACTATATCAGGTACAAAGATAAATACTTGACAAACGAAAGATAAAACACACGTCACAAATCACAAATTAGTAGATACACTCAATCGGAAAAGCACAAACGGGACACTAAAAGTCCCATGCGAGGTGCTCCCTGTAATTAGTTTGATATAGTTAATTAAATATACACACACATATATATGTTACGTACTGTTTAATAAACGAGCAGGAGTGTTCTATTAGGTTTAAAGACACGAGCGCGCGGCGCCAGTGGCTTTAAACCTAATAAAACACGACTATACAAGTTCAGTAGATATATACCGCCTTACTAGTATTCTTTATATAAAAAAATACTAATTAGGAGTGTTTTATCAGGTTTAAAGCCACTGCACGTGACATATTATAGTTGACATGATTTGCCAATAAGCTTACGAATTATTAATGAGTGTTTGAATTGTGGTATTAAGTCCTATGGCAAAGACAGTCACGAGTTAATGACCACGTACAAGCCATGTCTACGTCATAAACATTACTAATTAATGTATAGTATCTACGTTTAAGATAGTGTTTAAACGAGTTTGGATTACGGAAAATGTCAGGTGAAACTTCTTGGCACACTGTGTTCCAAATCTTTACAACACGATTGTAGTATGAAGACTGAAAAGTGTTAGTTTTACAAAGTTTACTTTGAAGCCTGTTGTTAGCCTCCTTGATAAGCCTACGGCTTTTGAGGCAAACATTTTAATAAAGTTTATATAAAAAAAAAAATTGGCCTCTTTTATTTTTTTTAGTGCAAGTCGCCTGCTGTTAATTGGCTCCCTTTATTTATTTTTTTAGCCTGAACTAAATTTTGTGTAGATGACATCATCAGGTTGTTTTCTACAAGCCACATATACAGGCCCAGTGTGCACAGATCGGACCTCCAAAATATATAATGGATGTCCATCGGACCTCCAAAATATATACACCAACACCACTTTATTCAAGAAACAGATTTCAAAAATTACTTCTGCACGCGCCCTGGAAAGGCTTTCCTTTTGCTAGAAGCCATTCATAAAGAAGCTAAAACGTAAACATTTTTCGAATGCGGATTGAATTTTTACGGAAAACGTCAATGCGGGACTCGCATATTTTAAAATCAAGAAATGTATTGAACCATCGGGAAAAGTATCAACCGTACATTTAAAATATAGTCGAATGTCCTCAGCATGATGACGGTAGAATTTAATGTCGGACTTATATATAATTTATTATATAGTAGAAAGTGAGATACTGAAAAATGCACAGTGAGATATTTTCCATTTCTTCACTAGTAAAGATATCGATCACTTCACTTTTTCCAATTTGCTTTTGAGCGTGAAATTTCATTTTTTTTTGCTTGGGACTATATAATAAACAGAACATTACACGGTGGCTTGAAGATATGACTGTTATCTTCTCGTGTTAAAAACAATATTTTACTCACTCGCTGCGCTCGTTCGTAAAATATTGTTTTCACCACTCGAAGATAAAAGTCATATCTTCGCCCGCCGTGTAATATCCTCTATATATCAGCTAATATTGGGTCTAAAATATATAAAGAAGAACCAATAGAGACACCGTCTTTCTCCTCGTAGGATGTTTAATGCAGTCGCGTGAATTCTTATTTATTCCCTTTCTTTTATCCTGTTGTTCGTTTGTCGTTACATTGCCACGGGCATGGCGGAGGGATTGGTAATCCTAAAAGACTTCTCATCAGCGAAGTCTTTCCGCCTCAGCCTTGCCCGATCAGCATAATCGGAATTAGATTATTTTTTGCTTTACCTTTTAAGCGAGCTTCTTGTCGTCTTTGCTCTTCATACTCTTGAGAAAATAAAGTTAACACAAAATTTAGCACTACGTAAAATGAAATATAACATCCACCTAATGGCCCTCTATAAAGAGTCCCCCCCCCCTACCAAACGCCCTGCCCTAAACGTGTAAGAATATTTTTTGAAGTTTTTAAAACAAAAATTTCGAATTATTACCTACTATTTTAGGAAGATTAATCTTTACGACCGTTACGACACATGATGCAACATCCAAAAATTTTAGTTATACACTTGACTTTAGCTTAATTCACATAAAATTGAAAGACCTTTATTGGACGTCTATACTGATTGTCCATTTTTATCAAGATAAAAGCAGAAACAAAGCAAAAAACAGCAGCTAAAGTCTCATTGCGCAACATGCTTAATTGTTTACTTCCCAGGTTGGAAAACTTGCATCAAATTCCTAGGCGTAGCTGCGAGTGATCTGGATTGATCAGTTGCCAGCTGCGAGAGGACCTATAATCTGATACGAGCTGCGAGCAAATTTAACCGAAGCCAATCAAACCCTAACACAACGTTAAATATGTATTTTAGTGTAGAAAAAAATTGATATGAAGATTAGAACATTCCATCATTGGATATCTGATTTCATTTAATTTATCTTTAATATTCAATATTCAAAATTACTGTGAAAAATGGCTTTCAGCTATATATAGCTAGGGCTTGTATAAAATGAAATAGAATCTCCACCAAATGGTCCTCTAAAAAGCGTTCCCCGGCTATATCAAGCGCCCTGCCACCCTGCCTTAAACCATCTCTCTGTATGTTCATTGTAGATTTGTAGTTCCATAACTATTATTTCAAAAGGATTAAAGTCACGGGACCTCTTAGTGGAAGTCGCCTAATTTAATTTAATTTAATTTTTTTTATTTAATGAATTTATTGAGCAATCTACATACGTACTATATCAGGTACAAAGATAAATACTTGACAAACGAAAGACAAAACACACGTCACAAATCACAAATTAGTAGATACACTCAATCGGAAAAGCACAATCGGGACACTAAAAGTTCCACGCGAGGTGCTCCCTGTAATTAGTTTGATATAGTTAATTAAATACACACACACATATATATATATATTACGTACTGTTTAATAAACGAGCAGGAGTGTTCTATTAGGTTTAAAGACGCGAGCGCGCGGCGCCAGTGGCTTTAAACCCAATAAAACACGACTATATACAAGTTCAGTAGATACCGCCTTATTAGTATTCTTTATATAAAAAATACTAATGAGGACACGACAACAATAGATACTGCCTTATTAATATTCTTTATATAAAAAAATACTAATTAGGAGTGTTTTATCAGGTTTAAAGCCACTGCACGTGACATATTATATAGTTGACATGATTTGCCAATAAGCTTACGAATTATTAATGAGTGTTTGAATTGTGGTATTAAGTCCTATGGCAAGGACAGTCACGAGTTAATGACCACGTACAAGCCATGTCTACGTCATAAACATTACTAATTAATGTATAGTATCTACGTTTAAGATAGTGTTTAAATGAGTTTGGATTACGGAAAATGTCAGGTGAAACTTCTTGGCACACTGTGTTCCAAATCTTTACAACACGATTGTAGTATGAAGACTGAAAAGTGTTAGTTTTACAAAGTTTACTTTGAAGCCTGTTGTTAGCCTCCTTGATAAGCCTACGGCTTTTGAGGCAAACATTTTAATAAAGTTTATATAAAAAAAAAAATTGGCCTCTTTTATTTTTTTAGTGCAAATCGCCTGCTGTTAATTGGCTCTTTTTATTTATTTTTTAGCCTGAACTAAATTTTGTGTAGATGACATCATCAGGTTGTTTTCTACAAGCCACTTATACAGGCCCAGTGTGCACAGATTAAATTACTTTTCCATCGGACCTCCAAAATATATACACCAACACCACTTTATTCAAGAAATAGATTTCAAAAATTACTTCTCCACGCGCCCTGGAAAGGCTTTCCTTTTGCTAGAAGTCATTCATAAAGAAGCTAAAACGTAAACATTTTTCGAATGCGGATTGAATTTTTACGGAAAACATCAATGCGGGACTCGCATATTTTAAAATCAAGAAATGTATTGAACTATCGGGAAAAGTATTAACCGTACATTTAAAATAAAGTCGAATTTGACGGTAGAATTTAATGTCGGACTTATATATAATTTTATTATATAGTAGAAAGTGAGATACTGAAAAATGCACAGTGAGATATTTTCCATTTCTTCACTAGTGAAGATATCGATCACGTGATTTTTTCCAATTTGCTTTTGAGCGTGAAATTTCAATTTTTTTTGCTTGGGACTATATAATAAACAGAACATTACACCATGGCTTGAAGATATGACTGTTATCTTCTCGTGTTAAAAACAATATTTTACTCACTCTCTGCGCTCGTTCGTAAAACATTGTTTTCACCACTCTAAGATAAAAGTCATATCTTCGCGCCGCCGTGTAATATATCCTCTATATATCAGCTAATATTGGGTCTAAAATATATCAAGAAGAACCAATAGAGACACCGTCTTTCTCCTCGTAGGATGTTTAATGCAGTCGTGTGAATTCTTATTTATTCCCTTTCATTTATCCTGTTGTTCGTTTGTCGTTATATTGCCACGGACATGGCGGAGGGATTGGTAATCCTAAAAGACATCTCATCAGCGAAGTCTTTCCGCCTCAGCCTTGCCCGATCAGCATAATCGGAATTAGATTATTTTTGCTTTACCTTTTAAGCGAGCTTCCTTTCTACGTCTTTGCTCTTCAAGAAGCTCTTGACAAAATAAAGTTAACACAAAATTCAGTACTATACGTAAAATGAAATATAACATTCATCAAATGACCCTCTATAAAGCGTTCCCCCCTCTACCAAACGCCCTGCCCTAAACGTGTAAGAATATTTTTTGAAGTTTTTAAAACAAAAAATTTGAATTATTACCTATTATTTTATGAGGATTAATCTTTACGACCGTTACGACCCTAAGGAAACCAGGCTTTGGGCAAAAGTTGTGTAGTGTAAATTGGTCTTCGACACATGATGCAACATGCAACAATTTTAGTTATACACTTGACTTTCCATTCACATAAAATTGAAAGACCTTCATTGGACGTCTACTGATTGTCCATTCTTAGCAGGATAAAAGCAGAAACAAAGGAAAAAACAGCAGCTAAAGTCTCATTGCGCAACATGCTTAATTGTTTACTTCCCAGGTTGGAAAACTTGTATCAAATTCCTAGGCGTAGCTGCGAGTGATCTGGATTGATCAGTTGCGAGCTGCGAGTGGACCTATAATCTGATGCGAGCTGCGAGCAAATTTAACCAAAGCCAATCAAACCCTAACACAATGTTAAATATGTATTTTAGTGTAGAAAATATTTGATATGAATATCAATGTTCATATCAATATTTAATATTCAATATTCAAAATTACTGTAAAAATGGCTTTCAGCTATATATAGCTAGGGCTTGTATAAAGTGAAATATACTCTCCACCAAATAGCCCTCTATAAAGCGTTCCCCGCCTCTACCAAGCGCCCTGCCCTAAACGTGTAAGAATTTTGCTTAAACCATCACTCTGTATGTTCATTGTAGATTTGTAGTTCCATAACTACTATTTCAAAAGGATTAAAGTCACGGGACCTCTTAGCGCAAGTCGCCTGTTGTTAATTGGCTCCTTTTATTTTTTTTATTAGCCTGAACTAAATTTTGGGTAGATGACATCATCAGGTTGTTTTGTACAAGCCACATATACAGGCCCAGTGTGCACAGATTAAAGTACTTTTCCATCAAACCTCCAAAAATATGCACCGACACCATTTTATTCAACAAATAGATTTCGAAAATTACTCCTGCACGCCCTGGAAAGGCTTTCCTTTTGCTAGAAGAAAATCACTCATAAAGAAGCTAAAACGTAAACATTTTTCGAATGTTGATCGGATTTTTACGAAAAACATCAATGCCGGACACGCATAATTTAAAATCAAGAAATGTATTGAACCATCGGGAAAAGGTATCAACCATAATTTTAAAATATGGTCGAGTGTCCTCAGCACGACAACGGTAAAATTTAATAACGCTGGACTTATATATAATTATATCAGCAAATATTGAGCATAACATATATAAAGAAGAACCAATAGAGACGTCGTCTTTCTCCTCGTAGGATGTTTAATGCAGCTGTGTGAATTCTTATTTATTCCCTTTCTTTTATCCTGTTGTTCGTTTGCCGTTATAATGTCACGGGCATGGCGGAAGGATTTAATGGTATAATCCTCAAAGACGTCCCATCAGCGAAGACTTTCCGACTCGGCCCTGCCCGATCAGCATAATCGGAATTCGATTATTTTTTGCTTTACCTTTCCCGAGAGCTTCCATATGACGTATAGCCTCGTCATTATCTTGACAAAATAAAGTTAAAACAAAATTTAGCACTACGTAAAATGAAATATAACCTCCATCAAATGACCCTCTATAAAGCGTTCCCCCACTACTAAGCGCCCTACCCTAAACGTGTAAGATATTTTTGAAGTTTTTAAAACAAAAAATACGAATTTTTGCTTACAACATCACTCTGCATGTTCATTGTAGATTTGTAGTTGCATACCTACTATTTTAAAAGGATTAAGGTTACGTGACCTCTCAGTGCAAGTTGCCTATCGTTAATTGGCCCCTTTTATTTTATTATACACTAGGAGCGGCCGAGACAGCCCGGGTCATTGCGTTTGTATGGAAAATTCCTCGGCCTAGGCACCCTAGATCTCGGATCAGTCGAGGCGGGATCTCGCTTAGGCTAGCCAGCTCGGTTCCCATATAAACGTCAAATGAACTTTAATAGGACATAACAAGAAAAGCAAGATTTCAACCAAACCAGGCTGGCTTGGGTACCCGGGCTGGCTTGCCCCATCTCTCATAAAGGCGCTGTTACACTATGCAACTTGTCTTGCAATTTTGTTGCAGCAAGCGTTGCATGAAGTAGAATCAGGTTCACCTTTTCGCAACGTTTCCTGCAACAAAAATGTTGCGAGACTTGTATGTTACACCTTGCAATTTTTTGTAATGTATGTTAGCCTTGCAATTGCGACACAAGTTGCAAGACAAGTTGCATAATGTAACAGCGCTTTAAGGGCATTTGATATGTCTTAATCTGATCATGCAGCCAATTACACAGTACAACTCAAGTTGTAAGCACGTTGCATGCAACAGTTTTAAGCCAGGTTCCAATATATGGTTGTAACGATCATATAAGATAAAGTTACGATCTTTCTCATCAGCCAGATTATAATTAGCCATTTCCCAATCGAGCAGAGGACTGGGTTTAGTTGATGTTTGGAGGGACGTTTCGAGGGACAACAAGTTATAGTGAGCGAGCTAAATATATATTAAAAGATGCCTTTTTATAATTGTTGCGTTTCAGGCTGCACAAATAACTTTAGGAATGTAGGAAAACTTCCTAGATGCCATATTCGGCATATTGTTTATTTTTTGTCCCTCCAAACAAGCGACTAGACCTAGTCCTCCGCTCGATTTGAAAAGGGTAATAGTTTTTACCTATAAACCACATTGAAATTATACATTCGGCTGTTGAGAAAGATCGTGACTCAATCTTTACGACCGTTACGACCATATGGAAACCAGGCTTTGGGCAAAAGTTGTGTAGTGTAAATTGGCCTTCAGACAGATAATGCATCACCCACAAATTTTAGTTATTTTAATAGATTTTAAATTTTAGTCACATAAAATTAAATGATCTTTATTGGACGTGTATTGGTTGTCCATTCTGAGAAAAATAAAAGCAGAACATGTTTAATTGTTTACTTCCCTTGTTGGAAAACTTGTATCAAATTCCTACGCGTAGCGAGTGATCTGGATTGATCAGTTGCGAGCCGCAAGTGAACCTATAATTAGAAAATTAAACGAGACTTACCTGTAAGGTGAAGTTTGATTGAGATTCTACGAGTTATTGGTTAGGAGCGAAGGAGTCACGTGTGAGATAGCGCGGGAAGGATCGAGCGGCAGTCTTTAAAGGGAGTGCGAATGGTCATTGATATTTAGTACCCGCTGTAAAGCCGTAGGGCTGGGTAAACCGTAGGGTGGGTTCGTGACTCCTTCGCTCCTAACCAATAACTCGTAGAATCTCAATCAAACTTCACCTTACAGGTAAGTCTCGTTTAATTTTCTAATTCTACTTCGTCATTGGTTAGTTCGCTACGGAGTCACGTGTGAGACTTTAAAGTAATGACCATGAGCACTGTAACTTTGCTTTAATAACAACAGTATCAACACGATACATGCTTAATCAACGTTAACAATTTCTAAGAGTCTATGACCAAAATTTTCTTTTTGATCACTTTCAATTGGTTTGTCATAAAATTTACTGAATGTTTTCGTGTTCGACCACCCAGCTGCGTCCATAATGGTACTAATTGGCATGTTGCCAACTTTTGCTGCAGATGTAGATGCTGATCTTGTGCTGTGAGCACCAAATACCTTAATGTCTATGCCTGCTTTAGTTAAAGTCTTTTTGATCCACTTGCCAATGGTTTCTGATGAAACTGGTTTATGTGGTTTCTGGTAACTCAAAAGTAGTTGAGAATTGTTCTTTCTTAAAGGTAGCGTCCTTGCCACATACTCTTTGAGGACATTTACTGGACATATCACTTTGTCTGCTGTAAAAACTTTGATCTCAATCTTTCCAAAGTGCTTTCCAGGTCGAGAGGTTTTTAACAGTTTATTTATATGAAAGGACCACATGTCATCACTCTTAACCATCTGTTCAATGTTCAAGACCTGTATGGTCTGGCAACGCTGTCCAGTAACAAGGGCAAGCAGCATGGTTGTCTTCATAGTCAGATCTTGTAGGGAGAGTTGTGTATTCTCACCCAAAGATTTGAGATATTTTATAACCACAGACACATCCCAGATCTGTTTATAACGTGGTAGTGCTGGTCTATTTACAAATACTCCTTGCATATATCTGGTTACCAGTGGATGGTTTCCAAATGTGAAATTGTCTATTGGTTGGACAACGCTGGATAGAGCTGAGCGTACCGTGTTTAATGTGCTATAGGATAATCCTTCCTTGTAAAATTCATGTAGAAAATCAATTGCAGTCCCTACATTTGGAGAAATGGGATTGATACTTCGTTCACAACAGTGCTGTTCCCACTTTTGTAAATAGTATTTGTACTGTTTTTGAGTCCCCGGTCTCCATGCTTGTACGATGATTGAAGCAGCTTCTTGTGAAATTCCTTGACTTTCAAGTAATCCCCCGATAAGTGGCACATCAGTAATCGCAACTTCTTTTGTAGAGGATGTGTCTTCTGAGGATGGGATGGTAACATCAGTGTTGTTTGTGTGCTAGGCAACATAAGGGGACAATTTATTAACATATTGGTTAGATATGGCCACCAGGACTGGGTCGGCCAGTGTGGAATTACTATTATGCCTGTTGCCTTCTCTTCTGATATTTTTTGTAATACTTGGTTGATAATGCAAA